>JAPYXD010000400.1:0-165196 GCA_030998225.1 Diplolepis rosae | reverse complement strand
TTTCGTTTTTTTGGGTTTATTTTCCTCAAGTTACATGCATTTATATTTTTATATGTAATATTATGCAATAATAAAACAATCTGCGGCATTAATTTTTTATTTATTGCATTTTTTAGTTTTTTAATTATTGACTACGAATACCTCTTCAAACATTATATTCTCCTAATGCAGAGGAAGAATTTCAACACTTTCGGAGCGAAAATTTAGTGGTTTTTTTTTATTTTAGGTTTTTTGGGTTTATTTTACTCTATTTACATACATTTGTATTTTTAAATTTAATCTTGTGCAATAAAAAATAAATCACCAGCATTAATTTTTTATTTATTTTATTTTCTAGTTTTTTAATTTTTGGTTTCGAATACCTCTTCACACATTATATTCTCCTAGTACAGAGGAAAAATTTTAAAATTTTCGGAGCGAAAATTTCATGTGTTTTTTTAGTTTGCTTTTTTTCAAGATAATTTACAACTATTTGCGTGTATTTATATGTTTATATGTAATCTTATGCAATAATAAAGCAATCTGCAGCATTAATTTTTTATTTATTGCATTTTTTAATTTTTTAATTTTTGGTTACGAATACCTCTTCACATATTATATTCTCCTAGTAAAGAGTACGAATTTCAACATTTTCGTTTCGAAAATTTAGTGGTTTTTTTTTATTTTCGTTTTTTTGGGTTTATTTTCCTCAAGTTACATGCATTTATATTTTTTATATGTAATATTATGCAATAATAAAGCAATCTGCGGCATTAATTTTTTATTTATTGCATTTTTTAGTTTTTTAATTTTTGACTACGAATACCTCTTCAAACATTATATTCTCCTAATGCAGAGGAAGAATTTCAACACTTTTGGAGCGAAAATTTAGTGGTTTTTTTTATTTTCGGTTTTTTGGGTTTATTTTCCTCAAGTTACATGCATTTATATTTTTATATGTAATATTATGCAATAATAAAGCAATCTGCGGCATTAATTTTATTTATTGCATTTTTTAGTTTTTTAATTTTTGACTGAATACCTCTTCAAACATTATATTCTCCTAATGCAGAGGAAGAATTTCAACACTTTCGGGCAAAAATTTAGTAGTTTTTTTTATTTTCGGTTTTTTGGGTTTATTTTCCTCTATTTACATACATTTGTATTTTTATATGTAATCTTGTGCAATAATAAAGCAATCAGCAGCATTAATTTTTTATTTATTGTATTTTCTAGTTTTTTTTTAATTTTTTGGTTACAAATACCTCTTCACACATTATATTCTCCTAGTACAGAGGAAGAATTTTAAAATTTTCGGAGCGAAAATTTCATGTGTTTTTTTATTTTGCTTTTTTCAAGATAATTTACAACTATTTGCATGCATTTATATGTTTATGTGTAATCTTATGCAATAATAAAGCAATCTGCAGCATTAATTTTTTATTTATTGAATTTTTTAATTTTTTAATTTTTTGTTACGAATACCTCTTCACATATTATATTTTCCTAGTGCAGAGTACGAATTTCAACATTTTCGTTTCGAAAATTTAGTGGTTTTTTTTTTATTTTCGGTTTTTTGGGTTTATTTTCCTCTATTTACATACATTTGTATTTTTATATGTAATCTTATACAGTATAATAAAGCAATCTTCGGCATTAATTTTTTATTTATTGCATTTTTTAGTTTTTTAATTTTTGACTACAAATACCTCTTCAAACATTATATTCTCCTAATGCAGAGGAAGAATTTCAACACTTTCGGAGCGAAAATTTAGTGGTTTTTTTTTATTTTCGGTTTTTTGGGTTTATTTTCCTCTATTTACATACATTTGTATTTTTATATGTAATCTTGTGCAATAATAAAGCAATCCGCAGCATTAATTTTTTATGTATTGTATTTTTTATTTTTTTAATTTTTGGTTACGAATACCTCTTCACATATTATATTCTCCTAGTAAAGAGTACGAATTTCAACATTTTCGTTTCGAAAATTTAGTGGTTTTTTTTTATTTTCGGTTTTTGGGTTTTATTTTCCTCTATTTACATACATTTGTATTTTTATATGTAATCTTATGCAATAATAAAGCAATCTGCGGCATTAATTTTTTTTATTTATTGCATTTTTTAGTTTTTTAATTTTTGACTACGAATACCTCTTCAAACATTATATTCTCCTAATGCAGAGGAAGAATTTCAACACTTTCGGAGCGAAAATTTAGTGGTTTTTTTTTATTTTCGGTTTTTTGGGTTTATTTTCCTCTATTTACATACATTTGTATTTTTATATGTAATCTTATGCAATAATAAAGCAATCTGCGGCGTCAATTTTTTATTTATTGCATTTTTTTAGTTTTTTAATTTTTGACTACGAATACCTCTTCAAACATTATATTCTCCTAATACAGAGGAAGAATTTCAACACTTTCGGAGCGAAAATTTAGTGGTTTTTTTTTATTTTCGGTTTTTTGGGTTTATTTTCCTCTATTTACATACATTTGTATTTTTATATGTAATCTTGTGCAATAATAAAGCAATCCGCAGCATTAATTTTTTTATTTATTGTATTTTTTAGTTTTTTAATTTTTGGTTACGAATACCTCTTCACATATTATATTCTCCTAGTGCAAAGTACGAATTTCAACATTTTCGTTTCTGAAAATTTAGTGGTTTTTTTTTATTTTCGTTTTTTTGGGTTTATTTTCCTCAAGTTACATGCATTTATATTTTTATATGTAATATTATGCAATAATAAAGCAATCTGCAGCGTTAATTTTTTATTTATTGCATTTTTTAGTTTTTTAATTTTTGACTACGAATACCTCTTCAAACATTATATTCTCCTAATGCAGAGGAAGAATTTAAACTCTTTCGGATGGAAAATTTAGTGTTTTTTTTTTATTTCCGGTTTTTTGGGTTTATTTTCCTCTATTTACATACATTTGTATTTTTATATGTAATCTTATGCAATAATAAAGCAATCTGCGGCATTAATTTTTTATTTATTGCATTTTTTAGTTTTTTAATTTTTGACTACGAATACCTCTTCAAACATTATATTCTCCTAATGCAGAGGAAGAATTTCAACACTTTCGGAGCGAAAATTTAGTGGTTTTTTTTTATTTTCGTTTTTTTAGGTTTATTTTCCTCTATTTACATACATTTGTATTTTTATATGTAATCTTGTGCAATAATAAAGCAATCCGCAGCATTAATTTTTTATGTATTGTATTTTCTAGTTTTTTAATTTTTGGTTACGAATACCTCTTCACACATTATATTCTCCTAGTACAGAGGAAGAATTTTAAAATTTTCGGAGCGAAAATTTCATGTGTTTTTTTATTTTTGCTTTTTTTAAAGATAATTTACAACTATTTGCGTGCATTTATATGTTTATATGTAATCTTGTGCAATAATAAAGCAATCTGCACCTTTATTAATTTTTTATTTATTGTATTTTTTGTTTTTTTAATTTTTTTTTACGAATAACTCTTCACATATTATATTCTCCTAGTAAAGAGTACGAATTTCAACACTTTCGGAGCGAAAATTTAGTGGTTTTTTTTATTTTCGGTTTTTTGGGTTTATTTTCCTCTATTTACATACATTTATATTTTTATATGTAATATTATGCAATAATAAAGCAATCTGCGGCATTAATTTTTTATTTATTGCATTTTTTAGTTTTTTAATTTTTGACTACGAATACCTCTTCAAACATTATGTTCTCCTAATGCAGAGGAAGAATTTCAACACTTTCGGAGCGAAAATTTGAGTGGTTTTTTTTTATTTTCGGTTTTTTGGGTTTATTTTCCTCTATTTACATACATTTGTATTTTTATATGTAATCTTGTGCAATAATAAAGCAATCCGCAGCATTAATTTTTTATGTATTGTATTTTCTAGTTTTTTAATTTTTGGTTACGAATACCTCTTCACACATTATATTCTCCTAGTACAGAGGAAAAATTTTTAAAATTTTCAGAGCGAAAATTTCATGTGTTTTTTTATTTTGCTTTTTTTTCAAGATAATTTACAACTATTTGCGTGCATTTATATGTTTATATGTAATCTTATGCAATAATAAAGCAATCTGCAGCATTAATTTTTTATTTATTGCATTTTTTAATTATTTTAATTTTTGGTTACGAATACCTCTTCACATATTATATTCTCCTAGTAAAGAGTACGAATTTCAACATTTGCTGTGTTCGAAAATTTCGACCATTTTTTTATTTTCGGTTTTTAAAGTTTGTACTCAATTTGCATACATTTGTACTTTTTATATGTAATCTTGTGTGTGTGTAAAGCAATCCGCAGCATTGTATGTCTTCATTGCATAAGATTTTTTAGTTTTTTAATTTTTGGTTACGAATACCTATTCACATATTATATTCTCCTAGTACAGAGGAAGAATTTTAAAATTTTCGGAGCGAAAATTTCATGTGTTTTTTTTTATTTTCGCTTTTTTCAAGATAATTTACAACTATTTGCATGCATTTATATGTTTATATGTAATCTTATGCAATAATAAAGCTTAATCTGCGAATTAATTTTCTATTTATTGCATTTTTTAATTTTTTAATTTTTCGTTACGAATACCTCTTCACATATTATATTCTCCTAGTGCAAAGTACGAATTTCAGCATTTTCGTTTCGAAAATTTAGTGGTTTTTTTTATTTTCGTTTTTTTGGGTTTATTTTCCTCAAGTTACATGCATTTATATTTTTATATGTAATATTATGCAATAATAAAGCAATCTGCGGCATTAATTTTTTATTTATTGCATTTTTTAGTTTTTTAATTTTTGACTACGAATACCTCTTCAAACATTATATTCTCCTAATGAAAAGGAAAAATTTCAACATTTTCGGAGCGAAAATTTAGTGGTTTTTTTTTATTTTCGGTTTTTTGGGTTTATTTTCCTCTATTTACATACATTTGTATTTTTATATGTAATCTTGTGCAATAATAAAGCAATCCGCAGCATTAATTTTTTATTTATTGTATTTTTTAGTTTTTTAATTTTTGGTTACGAATACCTCTTCACATATTATATTCTCCTAGTACAGAGGAAGAATTTTAAAATTTTCGGATCGAAAATTTGATGGTTTGTTTTAATTTGCGTTTTTTCAAGATAATTTACAACTATTTGCATGCATTTATATGTTTATATGTAATCTTATGCAATAATAAAGCAATCTGCGGCATTAATTTTTTATTTATTGTATTTTTTAGTTTTTTAATTTTTGGTTACGAATACCTCTTCACACATTATATTCTCCTAGTACAGAGGAAGAATTTCAACACTTTCGTTTCGAAAATTTAGTGGTTTTTTTTTATTTTCGTTTTTTTGGGTTTATTTTCCTCAAGTTACATGCATTTATATTTTTATATGTAATATTATGCAATAATAAAGCAATCTGCAGCATTAATTTTTTATTTATTGCATTTTTTAATTTTTTAATTTTTGGTTACGAATACCTCTTCAAACATTATATTCTTCTACAGTAAAAAAAGAGTAAGAATTTCAACATTTTCGTTTCGAAAATTTAGTGGTTTTTTTTTATTTTCGTTTTTTTGGGTTTATTTTCCTCAAGTTACATGCATTTATATTTTTATATGTAATATTATGCAATAATAAAGCAATCTGCGGCATTAATTTTTTATTTATTGCATTTTTTAGTTTTTTTAATTTTTGGTTACGAATACCTCTTCACACATTATATTCTCCTAGTACAGAGGAAAATTTTAAAATTTTCGGAGCAGAAAATTTCATGGTTTGTTTTTATTTTCGCTTTTTTCAAGATAATTTACAACTATTTGCATGCATTTATATGTTTATATGTAATCTTATGCAATAATAAAGCAATCTGCGGCATTAATTTTTTATTTATTGCATTTTTTAGTTTTTTAATTTTTGACTACGAATACCTCTTCAAACATTATATTCTCCTAATGCAGAGGAAAATTTCAACACTTTCGGGCAATTTTTGTGGTTTTTTTTTATTTTCGGTTTTTTGGGTTTTCTTTCCTCTATTTACATACATTTGTATTTTTATGTGTAATCTTGTGCAATAATAAAGCAATCCGCGGCATTAATTTTTTATTTATTGTATTTTTTAGTTTTTTAATTTTTGGTTACGAATACCTCTTCAAACATTATATTCTCCTAGTAAAAAGGAATTACGAATTTCAACATTTTCGTTTCGAAAATTTAGTGAGTTTTTTTTATTTTCGGTTTTTTGGGTTTATTTTCCTCCAAGTTACATGCATTTATATTTTTATATGTAATATTATGCAATAATAAAGCAATCTGCGGCATTAATTTTTTATTTATTGCATTTTTTAATTTTTTAATTTTTAGTTACGAATACCTCTTCACATAGTATATTTTCCTAGTAAAAAATTGCAAAAAATTTCAACATTTTCGTTTCGAAAATTTAATTAGTTTTTTTTTATTTTCGGTTTTTGGGTTTTATTTTCCTCAAGTTACATGCATTTATATTTTTATATGTAATATTATGCAATAATAAATAAATCTTCGGCATTAATTTTTTATTTATTGCATTTTTTAGTTTTTTAATTTTTGACTACGAATACCTCTTCAAACATTATATTCTCCTAATGCAGAGGAAGAATTTCAACACTTTCGGAGCGAAAATTTAATTAGTTTTATTTTATGTCGGTTTTTTGGGTTTATTTTCCTCTATTTACATACATTTGTATTTTTATATGTAATCTTGTGCAATAATAAAGCAATCCGCAGCATTAATTTTTTATGTATTGTATTTTCTAGTTTTTTAATTTTTGGTTACGAATACCTCTTCACACATTATATTCTCCTAGTACAGAGGAAAAATTTTAAAATTTTCGGAGCGAAAATTTCATGGTTGTTTTTTATTTTCGCTTTTTTCAAGATAATTTACAACTATTTGCGTGCATTTATATGTTTATATGTAATCTTTTGCAATAATAAAGAAATCCGCAGCATTAATTTTTTATTTATTGTATTTTTTAGTTTTTTAATTTTTGGTTACGAATACCTCTTCACATATTATATTCTCCTAGTAAAGAGTACGAATTTCAACATTTTCGTTTCGAAAATTTAGTGGTTTTTTTTATTTTCGGTTTTTTGGGTTTATTTTCCTCTGTTTCTATCCATTATAACTATGTATACTTGTGCATTAATAAAGTAATCCGCAGCATCAACTTTTTATTTATTGCATTTTTTAGTGCACTAATTTTGACTTTTGAATACTACTCTTAACACATTATATTCTCCTAATGCAGAGGAAGAATTTCAACACTTTCGGAGCGAAAATTTAGTGGTTTTTTTTATTTTCGGTTTTTTGGGTTTATTTTCCTCTATTTACATACATTTGTATTTTTATATGTAATCTTGTGCAATAATAAAGCTTAATCAACAGCATTAATTTTTTATTTATTGTATTTTCTAGTTTTTTTAATTTTTGGTTACGAATACCTCTTCGCACATTATATTCTCCTAGTACAGAGGAAGAATTTTAAAATTTTCGGAGCGAAAATTTCATGGTTTGTTTTTATTTTCGCTTTTTTCAAGATAATTTACAACTATTTGCGTGCATTTATATGTTTATATGTAATCTTATGCAATAATAAAGCAATCTGCAGCATTAATTTTTTATTTATTGCATTTTTTAATTATTTTAATTTTTGGTTACGAATACCTCTTCACATATTATATTCTCCTGTAGTAAAGAGTACGAATTTCAACATTTTCGTTTCGAAAATTTAGTGGTTTTTTTTTATTTTCGGTTTTTTAGGTTTATTTTCCTTCAATTTACATACATTTGTATTTTTATATGTAATCTTGTGCAATAATAAAGCAATCCGCAGCATTAATATTTTATTTATTGAATTTTTTAGTTTTTTAATTTTTGGTTACGAATACCTATTCACACATTATATTGCTCCTAATTTTAGAGGAAGAATTTTAAAATTTTCGGAGCGAAAATTTCATGGTTTTGTTTTATTTTCGCTTTTTTCAAGATAATTTACAACTATTTGCATGCATTTATATGTTTATATGTAATCTTATGCAATAATAAAGCAATCTGCAGCATTAATTTTCTATTTATTGAATTTTTTAATTTTTTAATTTTTCGTTACGAATACCTCTTCACATATTATATTCTCCTAGTAAAGAGTACGAATTTCAACATTTTCGTTTCGAAAATTTAGTGGTTTTTTTTTATTTTCGTTTTTTTGGGGTTTATTTTCCTCAAGTTACATGCATTTATATTTTTATATGTAATATTATGCAATAATAAAGCAATCTGCGGCATTAATTTTTTATTTATTGCATTTTTTAGTTTTTTAATTTTTGACTACGAATACCTCTTCAAACATTATATTCTCCTAATGCAGAGGAAGAATTTCAACACTTTCGGAGCGAAAATTTAGTGGTTTTTTTTTATTTTCGGTTTTTTGGGTTTATTTTCCTCTATTTACATACATTTGTATTTTTATATGTAATCTCGTGCAATAATAAAAGCAATCCGCAGCATTAATTTTTTATGTATTGTATTTTTTAGTTTTTTAATTTTTGGTTACGAATACCTCTTCACACATTATATTCTCCTAGTACAGAGGAAGAATTTTAAAATTTTCGGAGCGAAAATTTGATGGTCTTTTTTAATTTGCGGTTTTTCAAGATAATTTACAACTATTTGCATGCATTTATATGTTTATATGTAATCTTATGCAATAATAAAGCAATCTGCGGCATTAGTTTTTTATTTATTGCATTTTTTAGTTTTTTAATTTTTGGTTACGAATACATCTTCACACATTATATTCTCCTAGTAAAAATTGCGAATTTCAACATTTTCGTTTCGAAAATTTGAGTAGTTTTTTTTTATTTTTCGTTTTTTTGGGTTTATTTTCCTCAAGTTACATGCATTTATATTTTTATATGTAATATTATGCAATAATAAAGCAATCTGCAGCATTAATTTTTTATTTATTGCATTTTTTAATTTTTTAATTTTTGGTTACGAATACCTCTTCACATATTATATTCTCCTAGTAAAGAGTACGAATTTCAACATTTTCGTTTCGAAAATTTAGTGGTTTTTTTTTATTTTTGCTTTTTTTAGTGTTATTTTCCTCAAGTTACATGCATTTATATTTTTATATGCAATATTATGCAATAATAAAGCAACAAAATCTGCAGCATTAATTTTTTATTTATTGCATTTTTTAGTTTTTTAATTTTTGGTTACGAATACCTCTTCACACATTATATTCTCCTAGTACAGAGGAAAGAATTTTAAAATTTTCGGAGCGAAAATTTCATGTGTTTTTTTTATTTTCGCTTTTTTCAAAGATAATTTACAACTATCTGCATGCATTTATATGTTTATATGTAATCTTATGCAATAATAAAGCAATCTGCGGCATTAATTTTTTATTTATTGCATTTTTTAGTTTTTTAATTTTTGACTACGAATACCTCTTCAAACATTATATTCTCCTAATACAGAGGAAAATTTCAACACTTTCGGAGCGAAAATTTTGTGGTTTTTTTTTATTTTGCGGTTTTTTGGGTTTATTTTTCCTCTATTTACATACATTTGTATTTTTATGTGTAATCTTGTGCAATAATAAAAGCAATCCGCAGCATTAATTTTTTATGTATTGTATTTTTTAGTTTTTTAATTTTTGGTTACGAATACCTCTTCACACATTATATTCTCCTAGTAAAGAGTACGAATTTAAAAATTTTCGTTTCGAAAATTTCAGTGGTTTTTTTTATTTTCGGTTTTGGGTTTATTTTCCTCAAGTTACATACATTTATATTTTTATATGTAATCTTGTGCAATAATAAAGCAATCCGCAGCATTAATTTTTTATGTATTGTATTTTCTAGTTTTTTAATTTTTGGTTACGAATACCTCTTCACACATTATATTCTCCTAGTACAGAGGAAGAATTTTAAAATTTTCGAAGAGAAAAATTCATGGTGTTTTTTTATTTTCGCTTTTTTCAAGATAATTTACAACTATTTGCGTGCATTTATATGTTTATAGGTTATCTATTGCAATAATAAAGCAATCCGCAGCATTAATTTTTTATTTATTGTATTTTTTAGTTTTTTAATTTTTGGTTACGAATACCTCTTCACATATTATATTCTCCTAGTAAAGAGTACGAATTTCAACATTTTCGTTTCGAAAATTTAGTGGTTTTTTTTTATTTTCGGTTTTTTGGGTTTATTTTCCTCTATTTACATACATTTATATTTTTATATGTAATATTATGCAATAATAAAGCAATCTGCGGCATTAATTTTTTATTTATTGCATTTTTTAGTTTTTTAATTTTTGACTACGAATACCTCTTCAAACATTATATTCTCCTAATGCAGAGGAAGAATTTCAACACTTTCGGAGCGAAAATTTAGTGGTTTTTTTTTATTTTCGGTTTTTTGGGTTTATTTTCCTCTATTTACATACATTTGTATTTTTATATGTAATCTTGTGCAATAATAAAGCAATCCGCAGCATTAATTTTTTATGTATTGTATTTTCTAGTTTTTTAATTTTTGGTTACGAATACCTCTTCACACATTATATTCTCCTAGTACAGAGGAAGAATTTTAAAATTTTCGGAGCGAAAATTTCATGGTTGTTTTTTATTTTCGCTTTTTTCAAGATAATTTACAACTATTTGCGTGCATTTATATGTTTATATGTAATCTTATGCAATAATAAAGCAATCTGCAGCATTAATTTTTTATTTATTGCATTTTTTAATTATTTATTTTTTGGTTACGAATACCTCTTCACATATTATATTCTCCTAGTAAAGAGTACGAATTTCAACATTTTCGTTTCGAAAATTTCATGGGTTTTTTTTATTTGCGGTGTTTTAGGTTTCTTTTCCTCAATTTACATACATTTGTATTTTTATATGTAATCTTGTGCAATAATAAAGCAATCTGCATTATTAATATTTTATTTATTGAATTTTTTAGTTTTTTAATTTTTGGTTACGAATACCTGTTCACACATTATATTCTCCTAGTACAGAGGAAGAATTTTAAAATTTTCGGAGCGAAAATTTCATGTGTTTTTTTATTTTGCTTTTTTAAAGATAATTTACAACTATTTGCATGCATTTATATGTTTATATGTAATCTTATGCAATAATAAAGCAATCTGCAGCATTAATTATTTTTTTATTGCATTTTTTAGTTTTTTAATTTTTCGTTACGAATACCTCTTCACATATTATATTCTCCTAGTAAAGAGTACGAATTTCAACATTTTCGTTTCGAAAAATTTAGTGGTTTTTTTTTATTTTCGTTTTTTTTGGGTTTATTTTCCTCAAGTTACATGCATTTATATGTTTTATATGTAATATTATGCAATAATAAAGCAATCTGCGGCATTAATTTTTTATTTATTGCATTTTTTTAGTTTTTTAATTTTTGACTACGAATGCCTCTTTAAACATTATATTCTCCTAATGCAGAGGAAGAATTTCAACACTTTTCGGAGCGAAAATTTAGTGGTTTTTTTTATTTTTCGGTTTTTTGGGTTTATTTTCCTCTATTTACATACATTTGTATTTTTATATGTAATCTTGTGCAATAATAAAGCAATCCGCAGCATTAATTTTTTATTTATTGTATTTTTTAGTTTTTTAATTTTGGTTACGAATACCTCTTCACACATTATATTCTCCTAGTACAGAGGAAGAATTTTAAAATTTTCGGAGCGAAAATTTGAGTGGTGTTTTTTAATTTGCGGTTTTTTCAAGATAATTTACAACTATTTGCATGCATTTATATTTTTATATGTAATATTATGCAATAATAAAGCAATCTGCGGCATTAATTTTTTATTTATTGCATTTTTTAGTTTTTTAATTTTTGGTTACGAATACCTCTTCACACATTATATTCTCCTAGTAAAGAGTACGAATTTCAACATTTTCGTTTCGAAAATTTAGTGGTTTAGTTTTATTTTCGTTTTTTTGGGTTTTATTTTCCTCAAGTTACATGCATTTATATTTTTATATGTAATATTATGCAATAATAAAGCAATCTGCAGCATTAATTTTTTATTTATTGCATTTTTTAATTTTTTAATTTTTGGTTACGAATACCTCTTCACATATTATATTCTCCTAGTAAAGAGTACGAATTTCAACATTTTCGTTTCGAAAATTTAGTGGTTTTTTTTTATTTTCGTTTTTTTGGGTTTATTTTCCTCAAGTTACATGCATTTATATTTTTATATGTAATATTATGCAATAATAAAGCAATCTGCGGCATTAATTTTTTATTTATTGCATTTTTTAGTTTTTTTTTTGAATTTTTGGTTACGAATACCTCTTCACACATTATATTCTCCTAGTACAGAGGAAGAATTTTAAAATTTTCAGAGTGAAAATTTCATGTGTTTTTTTATTTTGCTTTTTTCAAGATAATTTACAACTATCTGCATGCATTTATATGTTTATATGTAATCTTATGCAATAATAAAGCAATCTGCGGCATTAATTTTTTATTTATTGCATTTTTTAGTTTTTTTTTAATTTTTGACTACGAATACCTCTTCAAACATTATATTCTCCTAATGCAGAGGAAGAATTTCAACACTTTCGGAGCGAAAATTTTGTAGTTTTTTTTATTTACGGTTTTTTGGGTTTATTTTCCTATATTTACATACATTTGTATTTTTATATGTAATATTATGCAATAATAAAGCAATCCGCAGCATTAATTTTTTATTTATTGTATTTTTTAGTTTTTTAATTTTTGGTTACGAATACCTCTTCACACATTATATTCTCCTAGTAAAGAGTACGAATTTCAACATTTTCGTTTCGAAAATTTAGTGGTTTTTTTTTATTTTCGGTTTTTTGGGTTTATTTTCCTCAAGTTACATGCATTTATATTTTTATATGTAATATTATGCAATAATAAAGCAATCTGCGGCATTAATTTTTTATTTATTGCACTTTTAATTTTTAATTTTTTGGTTACGAATACCTCTTCACATATTATATTTTCCTAGTAAAGAGTACGAATTTCAACATTTTCGTTTCGAAAAATTTAGTGGTTTTTTTTTATTTTCGGTTTTTGGGTTTTATTTTCCTCCAAGTTACATGCATTTATATTTTTATATGTAATATTATGCAATAATAAAGCAATCCGCAGCATTAATTTTTTATTTATTGTATTTTTTAGTTTTTTAATTTTTGGTTACGAATACCTCTTCACGCATTATATTCTCCTAGTACAGAGGAAGAATTTCAACACTTTCGAAGCGAAAATTTAGTGGTTTTTTTTTATTTTCGGTTTTTTGGGTTTATTTTCCTCTATTTACATACATTTGTATTTTTATATGTAATCTTGTGCAATAATAAAGCAATCCGCAGCATTAATTTTTTATTTATTGTATTTTTTAGTTTTTTAATTTTTGGTTACGAATACCTCTTCACGCATTATATTCTCCTAGTACAGAGGAAGAATTTTAAAATTTCCGGAGCGAAAATTTCATGTGTTTTTTTTTATTTTGCTTTTTTCAGGATAATTTACAACTATTTGCATGCATTTATATCTTTATATGTAATATTATGCAATAATAAAGCAATCTGCGGCATTAATTTTTTATTTATTGCATTTTTTAGTTTTTTAATTTTTGGTTACGAATACGTCTTCACACATTATATTCTCCTAGTACAGAGGAAGAATTTTAAAATTTTCGGAGCGAAAATTTCATGGGTTTTTTTTTATTTTCGGTTTTTCCAGGATAATCTACAACTATTTGCATGCATTTATATTTTTATATGTAATATTATGCAATAATAAAGCAATCTGCGGGATTAATTTTTTATTTATTGCATTTTTTAGTTTTTTAATTTTTGGTTACGAATACCTCTTCACACATTATATTCTCCTAGTACAGAGAAGAAATTTTAAAATTTTCGGAGCGAAAATTTAGTGGTTTTTTTTTATTTTCGGTTTTTCCAGGATAATCTACAACTATTTGCATGCATCTATATTTTTATATGTAATATTATGCAATAATAAAGCAATCTGCGGAATTAATTTTTTATTTATTGCATTTTTTAGTTTCTTAATTTTTTGGTTACGAATACCTCTTCACATATTATATTCTCCTAGTACAGAGTACGAATTTAAACATTTTCGTTTCGAAAATTTAGACGATTTTTTTATTTTCGTTTTTTTGAAGTTTTTTTACATCAATTTACATACATTTGTATTTTTATATGTAATCTTATACAATAATAAAGCAATCTGCAGCATTAATTTTTTTTTATTTATTGCATTTTTTAGTTTCTTATTTTTTGACTATGAATTCCTCTTCACACATTATATTCTCCTAGTACAGAGGAAGAATTTTTAAAATTTCCGGAGCGAAAATTTCATGTGGTTTTTTTTTATTTTCGGTTTTTCCAGGATAATCTACAACTATTTGCATGCATCTATATTTTTATATGTAATATTATGCAATAATAAAGCAATCTGCGGGATTAATTTTTTATTTATTGCATTTTTTAGTTTTTCAATTTTTGGTTACGAATACCTCTTCACATATTATATTCTCCTAGTACAGAGGAAGAATTTTAAAATTTTCGGAGCGAAAATTTCATGGGTTTTTTTTTTATTTTGCTTTTTCCAGGATAATCTACAACTATTTGCATGCATCTATATTTTTATATGTAATATTATGCAATAATAAAGCAATCTGCAGCATTAATTTTTTATTTATTGCATTTTTTAATTTTTTAATTTTTAACTACGAATACCTCTTCACACATTATATTCTCCTAGTACAGAGAAAGAATTTTAAAATTTTCGAGCGAAAATTTCATGGGTTTTTTTTTTATTTTCGCTTTTTCAGGATAATCTACAACTATTTGCATGCATCTATATTTTTATATGTAATATTATGCAATAATAAAGCAATCTGCGGAATTAATTTTTTATTTATTGCATTTTTTAGTTTCTTAATTTTTGACTATGAATTCCTCTTCACACATTATATTCTCCTAGTACAGAGGAAGAATTTTAAAAATTTTCGGAGAAAAAATTTCATGTGCTTTTTTATTTTGCTTTTTTCAAGATAATTTACAACTATTTGCATGCATTTATATGTTTATATGTAATCTTATGCAATAATAAAGCAATCTGCAGCATTAATTTTTTATTTATTGCATTTTTTAGTTTTTTAATTTTTGGTTACGAATACCTCTTCACACATTATATTCTCCTAGTAAAGAGTACAATTTCAACATTTTCGTTTCGAAAAATTTAGTGGTTTTTTTTTATTTTCGGTTTTTTGGGTTTATTTTCCTCAAGTTACATGCATTTATATTTTTATATGTAATATTATGCAATAATAAAGCAATCTGCAGCATTAATTTTTTATTTATTGCATTTTTTAATTTTTTAATTTTTGGTTACGAATACCTCTTCACATATTATATTCTCCTAGTAAAGAGTACGAATTTCAACATTTTCGTTTCGAAAATATAGTGGTTTTTTTTTATTTTCGTTTTTTTTGGGTTTATTTTACTCTAGTTACATGCATTTATATTTTTATATGTAATATTATGCAATAATAAAGCAATCTGCTGCATTAATTTTTTATTTATTGAATTTTTTAGTTTTTTAATTTTTGGTTACGAATACCTCTTCACGCATTATATTCTCCTAGTAGGAAAATTTTAAAATTTTCGGAGCGAAAATTTCATGTGTTTTTTTATTTTGCTTTTTTCAAGATAATTTTACAACTATTGCATGCATTTATATGTTTATATGTAATCTTATGCAATAATAAAGCAATCTGCGGCATTAATTTTTATTTATTGCATTTTTTAGTTTTTTAATTTTTGACTACGAATACCTCTTCAAACATTATATTCTCCTAATGCAGAGGAAGAATTTCAACACTTTCGGAGCGAAAAATTTTGTAGTTTTTTTTTATTTTCGGTTTTTTGGGTTTTATTTTCCTCTATTTACATACATTTGTATTTTTATATGTAATCTTGTGCAATTATAAAGCAATGCGAAGCATTTTTTTTTTTTTTATTGTTTTTTTTTTTTTTTGTATTTTTGGTTACGAATACCTCTTCACACATTATATTCTCCTAGTAAAGAGTACGAATTTCAACATTTTCGTTTCGAAAATTTAGTAGTTTTTTTTTATTTTCGTTTTTTGGAGTTTTATTTTCCTCCAAGTTACATGCATTTATATTTTTATATGTAATATTATGCAATAATAAAGCAATCTGCAGCATTAATTTTTTATTGTGCATTGTTTAATTTTTTAATTTTTGGTTACGAATACCTCTTCACACATTATATTCTCCTAGTAAAAATTTTGAATTTCAACATTTTCGTTTCGAAAATTTAGTGGTTTTTTTTTATTTTCGTTTTTTTTGGTTTATTTTCCTCAAGTTACATGCATTTATATTTTTATATGTAATATTATGCAATAATAAAGCAATCCGCAGCATTAATATTTTATTTATTGTATTTTTTAGTTTTTTAATTTTTGGTTACGAATACCTCTTCACACATTATATTCTCCTAGTACAGAGGAAGAATTTAAAAATTTTCGGAGCGAAAATTTCATGGTGTTTTTTTATTTTCGCTTTTTTCAAAGATAATTTACAACTATTTGCATGCATTTATATGTTTATATGTAATATTATGCAATAATAAAGCAATCTGCGGCATTAATTTTTTATTTATTGCATTTTTTAATTTTTTAATTTTTGACTACGAATACCTCTTCACATATTATATTCTCCTAGTACAGAGTACGAATTTCAACATTTTCGTTTCGAAAATTTAATTGGTTTTTTTTTTATTTTCGTTTTTTTGGGTTTATTTTCCTCAATTTACATACATTTATATTTTTATATGTAATATTATGCAATAATAAAGCAATAAGCAGCATTAATTTTTTATATATTGCATTTTTTAATTTTTAATTTTTTGGTTACGAATACCTCTTCATACATTATATTCTCCTAGTAAAGAGTACGAATTTCAACATTTTCGTTTCGAAAATTTCATGTGGTTTTTTTTTATTTTCGGTTTTTTGGGTTTATTTTCCTCTATTTACATACATTTGTATTTTTATATGTAATCTTGTGCAATAATAAATCAATCCGCAGTATTAATTATTTATTTATTGCATTTTTTATTTTTTTAATTTTTTGGTTACGAATACCTCTTCACATATTATATTCTCCTAGTAAAGAGTACGAATTTCAACATTTTCGTTTCGAAAATTTAGTGGTTTTTTTTTATTTTCGGTTTTTTGGGTTTATTTTCCTCAAGTTACATGCATTTATATTTTTATATGTAATATTATGCAATAATAAAGCAATCTGCGGCATTAATTTTTTATTTATTGCATTTTTTAATTTTTTAATTTTTGGTTACGAATACCTCTTCACATATTATATTTTCCTAGTAAAGAGTACGAATTTCAACATTTTCGTTTCGAAAATTTAGTGGTTTTTTTTTATTTTCGGTTTTTTGGGTTTATTTTCCTCAAGTTACATGCATTTATATTTTTATATGTAATATTATGCAATAATAAAGCAATCTGCGGCATTAATTTTTTATTTATTGCATTTTTTAGTTTTTTAATTTTTGGTTACGAATACCTCTTCACGCATTATATTCTCCTAGTACAGAGGAAGAATTTCAACACTTTCGGAGCGAAAATTTAGTGGTTTTTTTTTATTTTCGGTTTTTTGGGTTTATTTTCCTCTATTTACATACATTTGTATTTTTATATGTAATCTTGTGCAATAATAAAGCAATCCGCAGCATTAATTTTTTATTTATTGCATTTTTTATATATTTAAATTTTCACTACGAATACCTCTTCACATATTATATTCTCCTAATACAGAGGAAGAATTTCCACATTTTCGGACCGAAAATTATATGGTCTTTTTTTAATCTCGCTTTTTTTTGGGTTTATTTTCCTCAAGTTACATGCATTTATATTTTTATATGTAATATTATGCAATAATAAAGCAATCCAAAGTATTAATTATTTATTTTTTGCATTTTTTATATATTTAAATTTTCACTACGAATACCTCTTCACATATTATATTCTCCTAATACAGAGGAAGAATTTCCACATTTTCGGACCGAAAATTAGATGGTCTTTTTCTAATCTCGCTTTTTTTATGGTATTTTACAACAATTAGCATACATTTATATTTTTATATATAATATTATGCAATAATAAAAACAATCCAAAGTATTAATTATTTGTTTTGCATTTTTTATATATTTAAATTTTCAATACGAATACCTCTTCACGCATTATATTCTCCTAGTACAGAGGAAGAATTTTAAAATTTTCGGAGCGAAAATTTCATGGGTTTTTTCTTTATTTTGCTTTTTTCCAGGATAATCTACAACTATTTGCATGCATTTATATTTTTATATGTAATATTATGCAATAATAAAGCAATCTGCGGGATTAATTTTTTATTTATTGCATTTTTTAGTTTTTTACTTTTGGTTACGAATACCTCTTCAAACATTATATTCTCCTAGTACAGAGTAAGAATTTTAAAATTTTCGGAGCGAAAATTTCATAGTTTTTTTTTATTTTCGCTTTTTTCAGGATAATCTACAACTATTTGCATGCATTTATATGTTTATATGTAATCTTATGCAATAATAAAGCAATCTGCAGCATTAATTTTTTATTTATTGCATTTTTTAATTTTTTAATTTTTGGTTACGAATACCTCTTCACATATTATATTCTCCTAGTAAAGAGTACGAATTTCAACATTTTCGTTTCGAAAATTTAGACGATTTTTTTTATTTTCGTTTTTTGAAGTTTTTTTTTTCATCAATTTACATACATTTGTATTTTTATATGTAATCTTATACAATAATAAAGCAATCTGCAGCATTAATTTTTTTTATTTATTGCATTTTTTAGTTTCTTAATTTTTGACTATGAATTCCTCTTCACACATTATATTCTCCTAGTACAGAGGAAGAATTTTAAAATTTCCGGAGCGAAAATTTCATGTGTTTTTTTTTTATTTTGCTTTTTCCAGGATAATCTACAACTATTTGCATGCATCTATATTTTTATATGTAATATTATGCAATAATAAAGCAATCTGCGGGATTAATTTTTTATTTATTGCATTTTTTAGTTTTTTAATTTTTGGTTACGAATACCTCTTCACACATTATATTCTCCTAGTACAGAGGAAGAATTTCAACATTTTCGAACGAAAATTTCATGGGTTTTTTTTTATTTTTTGCTTTTTCCAGGATAATCTACAACTATTTGCATGCATTTATATTTTTATATGTAATATTATGCAATAATAAAGCAATCTGCGGAATTAATTTTTTATTTATTGCATTTTTTAGTTTCTTAATTTTTGACTATGAATTCCTCTTCACGCATTATATTCTCCTAGTACAGAGGAAGAATTTCAACACTTTCGGAGCGAAAATTTAGTGGTTTTTTTTATTTTCGGTTTTTTGGGTTTATTTTCCTCAAGTTACATGCATTTATATTTTTATATGTAATATTATGCAATAATAAAGCAATCTGCAGCATTAATTTTTTATTTATTGCATTTTTTAATTTTTTAATTTTTGGTTACGAATACCTCTTCACATATTATATTCTCCTAGTAAAGAGTACGAATTTCAACATTTTCGTTTCGAAAATTTAGTGGTTTTTTTTTATTTTCGTTTTTTTGGGTTTATTTTCCTCAAGTTACATGCATTTATATTTTTATATGTAATATTATGCAATAATAAAGCAATCTGCGGCATTAATTTTTTATTTATTGTATTTTTTAGTTTTTTAATTTTTGGTTACGAATACCTCTTCACGCATTATATTCTCCTAGTACAGAGGAAGAATTTCAACACTTTCGGAGCGAAAATTTAGTGGTTTTTTTTTATTTTCGGTTTTTTGGGTTTATTTTCCTCTATTTACATACATTTGTATTTTTATATGTAATCTTGTGCAATGTAAAGCAATCCGCAGCATTAATTTTTTATTTATTGTATTTTTTAGTTTTTTAATTTTTGTTACGAATACCTCTTCACACATTATATTCTCCTAGTACAGAGGAAGAATTTTAAAATTTTCGGAGCGAAAATTTCTTGTGTTTTTTTATTTTGCTTTTTTCAAGATAATTTACAACTATTTGCATGCATTTATATGTTTATATGTAATCTTATGCAATAATAAAGCAATCTGCAGCATTAATTTTTTATTTATTGCATTTTTTAATTTTTTAATTTTTGGTTACGAATACCTCTTCACATATTTTATTCTCCTAGTAAAGAGTACGAATTTCAACATTTTCGTTTCGAAAATTTTGTGGTTTTTTTTTATTTTCGGTTTTTTGGGTTTATTTTCCTCTATTTACATACATTTGTATTTTTATATGTAATCTTGTGCAATAATAAAGCAATCCGCAGCATTAATTTTTTATTTATTGCATTTTTCAATTTTTTAATTTTTGGTTACGAATACCTCTTCACATATTATATTCTCCTAGTAAAGAGTACGAATTTCAGCATTTTCGTTTCGAAAATTTAGTGGTTTTTTTTTATTTTCGGTTTTTTGGGTTTATTTTCCTCAAGTTACATGCATTTATATTTTTATATGTAATATTATGCAATAATAAAGCAATCTGCGGCATTAATTTTTTATTTATTGCATTTTTTAGTTTTTTAATTTTTGGTTACGAATACCTCTTCACATATTATATTCTCCTAGTACAGAGGAAGAATTTTAAAATTTTCGGAGCGAAAATTTCATGGTTTTTTTTTTATTTTGCTTTTTCCAGGATAATCTACAACTATTTGCATGCATTTTATATGTTTATATGTAATCTTATGCAATAATAAAAGCAATCTGCAGCGTCAAATTTTTATTTATTGCATTTTTTAATTTTTTAATTTTTGGTTACGAATACCTCTTCACACATTATATTCTCCTAGTAAAGAGTACGAATTTCAACATTTTCGTTTCGAAAATTTAGACGATTTTTTTATTTTTCGTTTTTTTGAGTTTTTTTTCATCAATTTACATACATTTGTATTTTTATATGTAATCTTATACAATAATAAAGCAATCTGCAGCATTAATTTTTTATTTATTGCATTTTTTAGTTTCTTAATTTTTTTGACTATGAATTCACTCTTCACACATTATATTCTCCTAGTACAGAGGAAGAATTTTAAAATTTCGGAGCGAAAATTTCATGTGTTTTTTTTTATTTTGCTTTTAACAGGAAAATTTACAACTATTTGCATGCATTTATATTTTTATATGTAATATTATGCAATAATAAAGCAATCTGCGGGATTAATTTTTGATTTATTGCATTTTTTAGTTTTTCAATTTTTGGTTACGAATACCTCTTCACATATTATATTCTCCTAGTACAGAGGAAGAATTTTAAAATTTTCGGAGCGAAAATTTCATGGTTTTTTTTTTTATTTTGGTTTTTGCAGGATAATTTACAACTATTTGCATGCATTTATATCTTTATATGTAATATTATGCAATAATAAAGCAATCTGCGGCATTAATTTTTTAATTATTGCATATATTATTTAGTAAATTAAAGGTTACGAATACCTCTTCACACATTATATTATCCTAGTACAGAGAAGAATTTTAAAATTTTCGGAGCGAAAATTTCATGGGTTTTTTCTTTATTTTGCTTTTTCCAGGATAATCTACAACTATTTGCATGCATTTATATTTTTATATGTAATATTATGCAATAATAAAGCAATCTGCGGGATTAATTTTTTATTTGTGCATTTTTTAGTTTTTAATTTTTGGTTACGAATACCTCTTCACACATTATATTCTCCTAGTACAGAGTAAAATTTTAAAATTTTTCGGAGCGAAAATTTCATGGTTTTTTTTTTTATTTTGCTTTTTTTCCGGGATAATCTACAACTATTTGCATGCATTTATATGTTTATATGTAATCTTATGCAATAATAAAGCAATCTGCAGCATTAATTTTTTATTTATTGCATTTTTTAATTTTTTTAATTTTTGGTTACGAATACCTCTTCACATATTATATTCTCCTAGTAAAGAGTACGAATTTCAACATTTTCGTTTCGAAAATTTAGACGATTTTTTTTATTTTCGTTTTTTTGAGTTTATTTTCATCAATTTACATACATTTGTATTTTTATATGTAATCTTATACAATAATAAAGCAATCTGCAGCATTAATTTTTTTATTTATTGCATTTTTTAGTTTCTTAATTTTTGACTATGAATTCCTCTTCACACATTATATTCTCCTAGTACAGAGGAAGAATTTTAAAATTTCCGGAGCGAAAATTTCATGTGTTTTTTTTATTTTGCTTTTTTCAGGATAATTTACAACTATTTGCATGCATTTATATTTTTATATATTAATATTATGCAATAATAAAGCAATCTGCGGGATTAATTTTTTATTTATTGCATTTTTTAGTTTTCAATTTTTGGTTACGAATACCTCTTCACATATTATATTCTCCTAGTAAAGAGTACGAATTTCAACATTTTCGTTTCGAAAATTTAGTGGTTTTTTTTTATTTTCGGTTTTTTGGGTTTATTTTCCTCCAAGTTACATGCATTTATATTTTTATATGTAATATTATGCAATAATAAAAGCAATCTGCGGCATTAATTTTTTTATTTATTGTATTTTTTAGTTTTTAATTTTTTGGTTACGAATACCTCTTCACGCATTATATTCTCCTAGTACAGAGGAAGAATTTCAACACTTTCGGAGCGAAAATTTAGTGGTTTTTTTTTATTTTCGGTTTTTTGGGTTTATTTTCCTCTATTTACATACATTTGTATTTTTTTATATGTAATCTTGTGCAATAATAAAGCAATCCGCAGCATTAATTTTTTATTTATTGTATTTTTTTAGTTTTTTAATTTTTGGTTACGAATACCTCTTCACGCATTATATTCTCCTAGTACAGAGGAAGAATTTAAAAATTTTCGGAGCGAAAATTTCATGTGTTTTTTTATTTTGCTTTTTTAAAGATAATTTACAACTATTTTCATGCATTTATATGTTTATATGTAATATTATGCAATAATAAAGCAATCTGCAGCATTAATTTTTTATTTATTGCATTTTTTAATTTTTTAATTTTTGGTTACGAATACCTCTTTACATATTATATTCTCCTAGTAAAGAGTACGAATTTCAACATTTTTGTTTCGAAAATTTAGTGGTTTTTTTTATTTTCGTTTTTTTGGGTTTATTTTCCTCTATTTACATACATTTGTATTTTTATATGTAATATTATGCAATAATAAAGCAATCTGCGGCATTAATTTTTTATTTATTGCATTTTTTAGTTTCTTAATTTTTGACTATGAATTCCTCTTCACACATTATATTCTCCTAGTACAGAGGAAGAATTTTAAAATTTTCGGAGCGAAAATTTCATGTGTTTTTTTATTTTGCTTTTTTCAAGATAATTTACAACTATTTGCATGCATTTATATGTTTATATGTAATCTTGTGCAATAATAAAGCAATCCGCAGCATTAATTTTTTATTTATTGCATTTTTTAATTTTTTAATTTTTGGTTACGAATACCTCTTCACATATTATATTCTCCTAGTAAAGAGTACGAATTTCAACATTTTCGTTTCGAAAATTTAGTGGTTTTTTTTTATTTTCGTTTTTTTGGGTTTATTTTCCTCAAGTTACATGCATTTATATTTTTATATGTAATATTATGCAATAATAAAGCAATCTGCGGCATTAATTTTTTATTTATTGCATTTTTTAATTTTTTAATTTTTGGTTACGAATACCTCTTCACATATTATATTCTCCTAGTAAAGAGTACGAATTTCAACATTTTCGTTTCGAAAATTTAGTGGTTTTCTTTATTTTCGGTTTTGGGTTCAAGATTATTTTCCTCAAGTTACATGCATTTATATTTTTATATGTAATATTATGCAATAATAAAGCAATCTGCGGCATTAATTTTTTATTTATTGCATTTTTTAATTTTTTAATTTTTGGTTACGAATACCTCTTCACATATTATATTTTCCTACTAAAGAGTACGAATTTCAGCATTTTCGTTTCGAAAATTTAGTGGTTTTTTTTTATTTTCGTTTTTTTGGGTTTATTTTCCTCAAGTTACATGCATTTATATTTTTATATGTAATATTATGCAATAATAAAGCAATCTGCGGCATTAATTTTTTATTTATTGCATTTTTTAGTTTTTTTAATTTTTGGTTACGAATACCTCTTCACATACATATATTCTCCTAGTACAGAGGAAGAATTTCAACACTTTCGGAGCGAAAATTTAGTGGTTTTTTTTTATTTTCGGTTTTTTGGGTTTTATTTTCCTCAAGTTACATGCATTTATATTTTTATATGTAATATTATGCAATAATAAAGCAATCTACGGCATTAATTTTTTATTTATTGTATTTTTTAGTTTTTTAATTTTTGGTTACGAATACCTCTTCACGCATTATATTCTCCTAGTACACAGGAAGAATTTCAACACTTTCGGAGCGAAAATTTAATTGGTTTTTTTTTATTTTCGGTTTTTTGGGTTTATTTTCCTCTATTTACATACATTTGTATTTTTATATGTAATCTTGTGCAATAATAAAGCAATCCGCAGCATTAATTTTTTATTTATTGTATTTTTTAGTTTTTTAATTTTTGGTTACGAATACCTCTTCACGCATTATATTCTCCTAGTACAGAGAAGGAATTTTAAAATTTTCGGAGAGAAAATTTCTTGAGTTTTTATTTATTTTGCTTTTTTCAAGATAATTTACAACTATTTGCATGCATTTATATGTTTATATGTAATCTTATGCAATAATAAAGCAATCTGCAGCATTAATTTTTTATTTATTGCATTTTTTAATTTTTTAATTTTTGGTTACGAATACCTCTTCACATATTATATTCTCCTAGTAAAGAGTACGAATTTCAACATTTTCGTTTCCGGAATTTTGTAGTTTTTTTTATTTTCGGTTTTTTGGGTTTTATTTTTTTTCCTCTATTTACATACATTTGTATTTTTATATGTAATCTTGTGCAATAATAAAAGCAATCCGCAGCATTAATTTTTTATTTATTGCATTTTTTAATTTCTTAATTTTTTGTTACGAATACCTCTTCACATATTATATTCTCCTAGTAAGGAGTACGAATTTCAACATTGTCGTTTCGAAAATTTAGTGGTTTTTTTTTATTTTCGGTTTTTTGGGTTTATTTTCCTCAAGTTACATGCATTTATATTTTTATATGTAATATTATGCAATAATAAAGCAATCTGCGGCATTAATTTTTTATATATTGCATTTTTTAATTTTTTAATTTTTGGTTACGAATACCTCTTCACATATTATATTTTCCTAGTAAAGAGTACGAATTTCAACATTTTCGTTTCGAAAATTTAGTGGTTTTTTTTTATTTTCGTTTTTTCAGGTTTATTTTCCTCTATTTACATACATTTGTATTTTTATATGTAATCTTGTGCAATAATAAAGCAATCAGCAGCATTAATTTTTTATTTATTGTATTTTTTAGTTTTTTAATTTTGGGTTACGAATACCTCTTCACGCATTATATTCTCCTAGTACAGAGGAAGAATTTTAAAATTTTCGGAGCGAAAATTTCATCATGTTTTTCTATTTTCGCTTTTTCAAGATAATTTACAACTATTTGCATACATTTATATCTTTATATGTAATATTATGCAATAATAAAGCAATCTGCGGCATTAATTTTTTATTTATTGCATTTTTTAGATTTTTAATTTTTGGTTACGAATACGTCTTCACGCATTATATTCTCCTAGTACAGAGGAAGAATTTTAAAATTTTCGGAGCGAAAATTTCATGGAGTTTTTTTTTATTTTGCCTTTTTCCAGGATAATCTACAACTATTTGCATGCATTTATATTTTTATATGTAATATTATGCAATAATAAAGCAATCTGCGGGATTAATTTTTTTTATTTATTGCATTTTTTAGTTTTTTAATTTTTGGTTACGAATACCTCTTCACATATTATATTATCCTAGTACAGAGGAAAGAATTTTAAAATTTTCGTTTCGGGCAAAATTTCATGGTTTTTTTTTTATTTTCGCTTTTCCAGGATAATCTACAACTATTTGCATGCATTTAAATCATTATATGTAATATAAAGCAATAATAAAGCAAACTGCGGAATTAATTTTTTATTTATTGCATTTTTTAGTTTCTTAATTTTTGACTATGAATTCCTCTTCACGCATTATATTCTCATAGAACAGAGGAAGAAATTCAACACTTTCGGAGCGAAAATTTAGTGTGCTTTTTTTATTTTTCGTTTTTTGGGTTTATTTTCCTCAAGTTACATGCATTTATATTTTTATATGTAATATTATGCAATAATAAAGCAATCTGCGGGATTAATTTTTTATTTATTGCATTTTTTAGTTTTTTCAATTTTTGGTTACGAATACCTCTTCACATATTATATTCTCCTAGTACAGAGGAAGAATTTTTAAAATTTTCGGAGCGAAAATTTCATGGGTTTTTTTTTTATTTTCGCTTTTTTTCAGGATAATCTACAACTATTTGCATCCATTTATATCTTTATATGTAATATTATGCAATAATAAAGCAATCTGCGGGATTAGTTTTTTATTTATTGCATTTTTTAGTTTTTTAATTTTTGGTTACGAATACATCTTCACACATTATATTCTCCTAGTACAGAGGAAGAATTTTAAAATTTCCGGAGCGAAAATTTCATGTGTTTTTTTTTATTTTGCTTTTTTCAGGATAATTTACAACTATTTGCATGCATTTATATCTTTATATGTAATCTTATGCAATAATAAAGCAATCTGCGGAATTAATTTTTTATTTATTGCATTTTTTAGTTTCTTAATTTTTGACTATGAATTCCTCTTCACGCATTATATTCTCCTAGTACAGAGGAAGAATTTCAACACTTTCGGAGCGAAAATTTAGTGGTTTTTTTTTATTTTCGGTTTTTTGGGTTTATTTTCCTCAAGTTACATGCATTTATATTTTTATATGTAATATTATGCAATAATAAAGCAATCTGCAGCATTAATTTTTTATATATTGCATTTTTTAATTTTTTAATTTTTGGTTACGAATACCTCTTCACATATTATATTTTCCTAGTAAAGAGTACGAATTTCAACATTTTCGTTTCGAAAATTTAGTGGTTTTTTTTTATTTTCGTTTTTTTGGGTTTATTTTCCTCAAGTTACATGCATTTATATTTTTATATGTAATATTATGCAATAATAAAGCAATCTGCGGGATTAATTTTTTATTTATTGCAGTTTTTAGTTTTTCAATTTTTGGTTACGAATTCCTCTTCACACATTATATTCTCCTAGTACAGAGGAAGAATTTTAAAATTTCCGGAGCGAAAATTTCATGTGTTTTTTTTTATTTTTGCTTTTTTCAGGATATTTTCCTCTATTTACAACCATTTGTATTTTTATATGTAATCTTGTGCAATAATAAAGCAATCCGCAGCATTAATTTTTTATTTATTGTATTTTTTAGTTTTTTAATTTTTGGTTACGAATACCTCTTCACGCATTATATTCTCCTAGTAAAGAGTACGAATTTCAACATTTTCGTTTCGAAAATTTAGTGGTTTTTTTTTATTTTTGTTTTTTTGGGTTTATTTTCCTCAAGTTACATTCATTTATATTTTTATATGTAATATTATGCAATAATAAAGCAATCTGCGGAATTAATTTTTTATTTATTGCATTTTTTAGTTTCTTAATTTTTGACTATGAATTCCTCTTCACGCATTATATTCTCCTAGTACAGAGGAAGAATTTCAACACTTTCGGAGCGAAAATTTAGTGGTTTTTTTTTATTTTCGTTTTTTTGGGTTTATTTTCCTCAAGTTACATGCATTTATATTTTTATATGTAATATTATGCAATAATAAAGCAATCTGCGGCATTAATTTTTTATATATTGCATTTTTTAATTTTTTAATTTTTGGTTACGAATACCTCTTCACATATTATATTTTCCTAGTAAAGAGTACGAATTTCAACATTTTCGTTTCGAAAATTTAGTGGTTTTTTTTTTATTTTCGTTTTTTTGGGTTTATTTTCAACTCCAAGTTACATGCATTTATATTTTTATATGTAATATTATGCAATAATAAAGCAATCTGCGGCATTAATTTTTTATTTATTTCAATTTTTAGTTTTTTAATATTTGACTACGAATACCTCTTCAAACATTATATTCTCCTAATGCAGAGGAAAAATTTCAACACTTTCGGAGCGAAAATTTAGTGGTTTTTTTTTATTTTCAGGTTTTTTGGGTTTATTTTCCTCTATTTACATACATTTGTATTTTTATATGTAATCTTGTGCAATAATAAAGCAATCCGCAGCATTAATTTTTTATTTATTGTATTTTTTAGTTTCTTTATTTTTGGTTACGAATACCTCTTCACACATTATATTCTCCTAGTACAGAGGAAAAATTTTAAAATTTTCGAACTTCGAAAATTTCATGGGTTTTTTTATTTTCGCTTTTTCCAGGATAATCTACAACTATTTGCATGCATTTATATCTTTATATGTAATATTATGCAATAATAAAGCAATCTGCGGGATTAATTTTTTATTTATTGCATTTTTTAGTTTTCAATTTTTTGGTTACGAATTCCTCTTCACACATTATATTCTCCTAGTACAGAGGAAGAATTTTAAAATTTTCGGAGAGAAAATTTCATGTGTTTTTTTATTTTGCTTTTTTTCAAAGATAATTTACAACTATTTGCATGCATTTATATGTTTATATGTAATCTTATGCAATCATAAAGCAATCTGCAGCATTAATTTTTTATTTATTGCATTTTTTAGTTTTTTAATTTTTGGTTACGAATACCTCTTCACACATTATATTCTCCTAGTAAAGAGTACGAATTTCAACATTTTCGTTTCGAAAATTTAGTGGTTTTTTTTTTATTTTCGTTTTTTTGGGTTTATTTTCCTCAAGTTACATGCATTTATATTTTTATATGTAATATTATGCAATAATAAAGCAATCTGCAGCATTAATTTTTTATTTATTGCATTTTTTAGTTTTTTAATTTTTGGTTACGAATACCTCTTCACACATTATATTCTCCTAGTAAAGAGTACGAATTTCAACATTTTCGTTTCGAAAATATAGTGGTTTTTTTTTTATTTTCGTTTTTTGGGTTTTATTTTCCTCAAGTTACATGCATTTATATTTTTATATGTAATATTATGCAACCATCAAAGCAATCTGCGGCATTAATTTTTTATTTATTGCATTTTTTAGTTTTTTAATTTTTGGTTACGAATACCTCTTCACACATTATATTCTCCTAGTACAGAGGAAGAATTTTAAAATTTTCGGAGCGAAAATTTCATGTGTTTTTTTATTTTGCTTTTTTCAAGATAATTTACAACTATTTGCATGCATTTATATGTTTATATGTAATCTTATGCAATAATAAAGCAATCTGCAGCATTAATTTTTTATTTTATTGCATTTTTTAATTTTTTATTTTTTGACGACGAATACCTCTTCACATATTATATTCTCCTAGTACAAAGTACGAATTTCAACATTTTCGTTTCGAAAATTTAGTGGTTTTTTTTTATTTTCGTTTTTTTGGGTTTATTTTCCTCAAGTTACATGCATTTATATTTTTATATGTAATATTATGCAATAATAAAGCAATCTGCAGTATTAATTATTTATTTATTGCACTTTTAATTTTTTAAATTTTTGACGACGAATACCTCTTCACATATTATATTTTCCTACTAAAGAGTACGAATTTCAACATTTTCGTTTCGAAAATTTAGTGGTTTTTTTTTATTTTCGGTTTTTTGGCTTTATTTTCCTCAAGTTACATGCATTTATATTTTTATATGTAATATTATGCAATAATAAAGCAATCTGCGGCATTAATTTTTTATTTATTGTATTTTTTAGTTTTTTAATTTTTGGTTAAGAATACCTCTTCACACATTATATTCTCCTAGTACAGAGGAAAAATTTTAAAATTTTCTGAGCGAAAATTTCATGTGGTTTTTTTTTATTTTCTTTTTTTCAAGATAATTTACAACTATTTGCATGCATTTATATGTTTATATGTAATCTTATGCAATAATAAAGCAATCTGCAGCATTAATTTTTTATTTATTGCATTTTTTAGTTTTTTAATTTTTGGTTACGAATACCTCTTCACACATTATATTCTCCTAGTAAAGAGTACGAATTTCAACATTTTCGTTTCGAAAATTTAGTGGTTTTTTTTTATTTTCGTTTTTTTGGGTTTATTTTCCTCAAGTTACATGCATTTATATTTTTATATGTAATATTATGCAATAATAAAGCAATCTGCAGCATTAATTTTTTATTTATTGCATTTTTTAGTTTTTTAATTTTTGGTTACGAATACCTCTTCACATATTATATTCTCCTAGTAAAGAGTACGAATTTCAACATTTTCGTTTCGAAAGTTTCAGTGGTTTTTTTTATTTTCGTTTTTTTGGGTTTATTTTCCTCAAGTTACATGCATTTATATTTTTATATGTAATATTATGCAATAATAAAGCAATCTGCAGCATTAATTTTTTATTTATTGCATTTTTTAATTTTTTAATTTTTGGTTACGAATACCTCTTCACGCATTATATTCTCCTAGTACAGAGGAAGAATTTCAACACTTTCGGAGCGAAAATTTAGTGGTTTTTTTTTATTTTCGGTTTTTTGGGTTTATTTTCCTCTATTTACATACATTTGTATTTTTATATGTAATCTTGTGCAATAATAAAGCAATCCGCAGCATTAATTTTTTATTTATTGTATTTTTTAGTTTTTTAATTTTTGGTTACGAATACCTCTTCACATATTATATTCTCCTAGTAAAGAGTACGAATTTCAACATTTTCGTTTCGAAAATTTAGTGGTTTTTTTTTATTTTCGTTTTTTTGGGTTTATTTTCCTCAAGTTACATTCATTTATATTTTTATATGTAATTATTAATTTTTTATTTATTGCATTTTTTAATTTTTTAATTTTTGGTTACGAATACCTCTTCACATATTATATTCTCCTAGTAAAGAGTACGAATTTCAACATTTTCGTTTCGAAAATATAGTGGTTTTTTTTTATTTTCGTTTTTTTTGGGTTTATTTTCCTCAAGTTACATGCATTTATATTTTTATATGTAATATTATGCAATAATAAAGCAATCTGCGGCATTAATTTTTTATTTATTGCATTTTTTAATTTTTTAATTTTTGGTTACGAATACCTCTTCACACATTATATTCTCCTAGTACAGAGGAAGAATTTTAAAATTTTCGGAGCGAAAATTTCATGTGTTTTTTTATTTTGCTTTTTTCAAGATAATTTACAACTATTTGCATGCATTTATATGTTTATATGTAATCTTATGCAATAATAAAGCAATCTGCGGCATTAATTTTTTATTTATTGCATTTTTTAGTTTTTTAATTTTTGACTACGAATACCTCTTCAAACATTATATTCTCCTAATGCAGAGGAAGAATTTCAACACTTTCGGAGCGAAAATTTAGTGGTTTTTTTTTATTTTCGGTTTTTTGGGTTTATTTTCCTCTATTTACATACATTTGTATTTTTATATGTAATCTTGTGCAATAATAAAGCAATCTGCAGCATTAATTTTTTATTTATTGCATTTTTTAATTTTTTAATTTTTGGTTACGAATACCTCTTCACATATTATATTCTCCTAGTAAAGAGTACGAATTTCAACATTTTCGTTTCGAAAATTTAGTGGTTTTTTTTTATTTTCGTTTTTTTGGGTTTATTTTCCTCAAGTTACATGCATTTATATTTTTATATGTAATATTATGCAATAATAAAGCAATCTGCAGCATTAATTTTTTATTTATTGCATTTTTTAATTTTTTAATTTTTGGTTACGAATACCTCTTCACATATTATATTCTCCTAGTACAGAGGAAGAATTTTAAAATTTTCGGAGCGAAAATTTCATGTGTTTTTTTATTTTGCTTTTTTCAAGATAATTTACAACTATTTGCATGCATTTATATGTTTATATGTAATCTTATGCAATAATAAAGCAATCTGCGGCATTAATTTTTTATTTATTGCATTTTTTAGTTTTTTAATTTTTGACTACGAATACCTCTTCAAACATTATATTCTCCTAATGCAGAGGAAGAATTTCAACACTTTCGGAGCGAAAATTTAGTGGTTTTTTTTTATTTTCGGTTTTTTGGGTTTATTTTCCTCTATTTACATACATTTGTATGTTTATATGTAATCTTATGCAATAATAAAGCAATCTGCAGCATTAATTTTTTATTTATTGTATTTTTTAGTTTTTTAATTTTTGGTTACGAATACCTCTTCACATATTATATTCTCCTAGTAAAGAGTACGAATTTCAACATTTTCGTTTCGAAAATTTAGTGGTTTTTTTTTTATTTTCGGTTTTTTGGGTTTATTTTCCTCAAGTTACATGCATTTATATTTTTATATGTAATATTATGCAATAATAAAGCAATCTGCGGCATTAATTTTTTATTTATTGTATTTTTTAGATTTTTAATTTTTGGTTAAGAATACAAATTCACACATAATATTCTCCTAGTACATAGGAAGAATTTTAAAATTTTCTGAGCGAAAATTTCATGTGTTTTTTTATTTTCGCTTTTTTCAAGATAATTTACAACTATTTGCGTGCATTTATATGTTTATATATGTAATCTTATGCAATAATAAAGCAATCTGCGGCATTAATTTTTTATTTATTGCATTTTTTAGTTTTTTAATTTTTGACTACGAATACCTCTTCAAACATTATATTCTCCTAATGCAGAGGTAGAATTTCAACACTTTCGGTTCGTAAATTTTGTGGTTTTTTTTTTTTTTCGGTTTTTTGGGTTTATTTTCCTCTATTTACATACATTTGTATTTTTATATGTAATCTTGTGCAATAATAAAGCAATCCGCAGCATTAATTTTTTATTTATTGCATTTTTTAATTTTTTAATTTTTGGTTACGAATACCTCTTCACATATTATATTTTCCTAGTATATATTACGAATTTCAACATTTTCTTTTAGAAAATTTAGTGTTTTTTTTTTATTTTCGTTTTTTTTTGTTTATTTTCCTCAATTTACCTTCATTTATATTTTTACATGTAATATTACGTAACAATAAAGCAATCTGCAGTATTAATTATTTTTTTATTGCATTTTTTAATTTTTTAATTTTTGGTTACGAATACCTCTTCACATATTATATTCTCCTAGTAAAGAGTACGAATTTCAACATTTTCGTTTCGAAAATTTAGTGGTTTTTTTTTATTTTCGTTTTTTTGGGTTTATTTTCCTCAAGTTACATGCATTTATATTTTTATATGTAATATTATGCAATAATAAAGCAATCTGCGGCATTAATTTTTTATTTATTTGATTTTTTTTTTTTTTAATTTTTTAATACGAATACCTCTTCAAAACATTATATTCTCCTAATGCAGAGGAAAATTTCAACACTTTCGGAGCGAAAATTTAGTGGTTTTTTTTTATTTTTCCGGTTTTTTGGGTTTATTTTCCTCTATTTACATACATTTGTATTTTTATATGTAATCTTGTGCAATAATAAAGCAATCCGCAGCATTAATTTTTTATTTATTGTATTTTTTAGTTTTTTAATTTTTGGTTACGAATACCTCTTCACACATTATATTCTCCTAACGATACAGAGGAAGAATTTTTAAAATTTTCGGAGCGAAAATTTCATGTGTTTTTTTATTTTGCTTTTTCAAGATAATTTACAACTATTTGCATGCATTTATATGTTTATATGTAATCTTATGCAATAATAAAGCAATCTGCGGCATTAATTTTTTATTTATTGCATTTTTTAGTTTTTTAATTTTTGACTACGAATACCTCTTCAAACATTATATTCTCCTAATGCAGAGGAATTGCAATTTCAACACTTTCGGAGCGAAAATTTTGTGGTTTTTTTTTATTTTCCGGTTTTTTGGGTTTATTTTCCTCCAATTTACATACATTTGTATTTTTATATGTAATCTTGTGCAATAATAAAGCAATCTGCAGCATTAATTTTTTATTTATTGCATTTTTTTAGTTTTTAATTTTTGGTTACGAATACCTCTTCACAACATTATATTCTCCTAGTACAGAGGAAGAATTTCAACATTTTCAGGCAAAAATTTAGTGTGTTTTTTTTTATTTTCGTTTTTTTGGGTTTATTTTCCTCTATTTACATGCATTTATATTTTTATATGTAATCTTATGCAATAATAAAGCAATCTGCAGCATTAATTTTTTTATTTATTGTATTTTTTAGTTTTTTAATTTTTGGTTACGAATACCTCTTCACACATTATATTCTCCTAGTACAGAGGAAGAATTTTAAAATTTTCGGAGCTTGAAAATTTCATGTGTTTTTTTTTTTATTTTTACTTTTTTCAAGATAATTTACAACTATTTGCATACATTTATATGTTTATATGTAATCTTATGCAATAATAAAGCAAACTGAGTCATTAATTTATTATATATTGCATTTTTTAGGTTATAAATTTTTAAATAAGAATAACTCTTCAATCATTATAATCTCATAATGCAGAGGAATAATTTCAACACTTTCGGAGCGAAAATTTTAGTGGTTTTTTTTTATTTTCGGTTTTTTTGGGTTTATTTTCCTCTATTTACATACATTTTGTATTTTTATATGTAATCTTGTGCAATAATAAAGCAATCCGCAGCATTAATTTTTTATTTATTTGATTTTTTAGTTTTTTAATTTTTGGTTACGAATACCTCTTCACACATTATATTCTCCTAGTAAAGATTGCGAATTTCAACACTTTTTCGTTTCGAAAAATTTAGTGGTTTTTTTTTATTTTCGTTTTTTTGGGTTTTATTTTCCTCCAAGTTACATGCCATTTATATTTTTTTATATGTAATCTTATGCAATAATAAAGCAATCTGCGGCATTAATTTTTTATTTATTGCATTTTTTAGTTTTTTAATTTTTAGTTACGAATACCTCTTCACACATTATATTCTCCTAGTAAAAATTACGAATTTCAACATTTTCGTTTCGAAAAATTTAGTGGTTTTTTTTTATTTTCGTTTTTTTGGGTTTATTTTCCTCAATTTACATACATTTTGTATTTTTATATGTAATCTTGTGCAATAATGACAAGAAAGCAATCCGCAGCATTAATTTTTATTTATTGTATTTTTTTAGTTTTTTAATTTTTGGTTACGAATACCTCTTCACACATTATATTCTCCTAGTAAAGAGTACGAATTTCCAACATTTTCGTTTCGAAAATTTAGTGGTTTTTTTTTATTTTCGTTTTTTTAGGTTTATTTTCCTCAATTTACATGCATTTATATGTTTATTTATATGTAATCTTATGCAATAATAAAGCAATCTGCGGCATTAATTTTTTATTTATTGCATTTTTTAGTTTTTTAATTTTTGGTTACGAATACATCTTCACACATTATATTCTCCTAGTACAGAGGAAGAATTTTAAACATTTTCGGAGCGAAAATTTAGTGGTTGTTTTTTTATTTTCGCTTTTTTCAGAATGAATTTACAACGAGTTGCATGCATTTATATGTTTATATGTAATCTTATGCAATAATAAAGCAATCTGCGGCATTAATTTTTTTATATATTGCATTTTTTAGTTTTTTAATTTTTGACTACGAATACCTCTTCAAACATTATATTCTCCTAATGCAGAGGAAGAATTTCAACACTTTCGGAGCGAAAATTTAGTGGTTTTTTTTTATTTTCGTTTTTTTGGGTTTATTTTCCTCAAGTTACATGCATTTATATTTTTATATGTAATATTATGCACAATAATAAAGCAATCTGCGGCATTAATTTTTTATTTATTGTATTTTTTAGTTTTTTAATTTTTGGTTACGAATACCTCTTCACGCATTATATTCTCCTAGTACAGAGTACGAATTTCAGCACTTTCGGAGCGAAAATTTAGTGGTTTTTTTTTATTTTCGGTTTTTTAGGTTTTATTTTCCTCTATTTACATACATTTGTATTTTTATATGTAATCTTGTGCAATAATAAAAGCAATCCGCAGCATTAATTTTTTATTTATTGTATTTTTTAGTTTTTTAATTTTTGGTTACGAATACCTCTTCACGCATTATATTCTCCTAGTACAGAGGAAAGAATTTTAAAATTTTCGGAGCGAAAATTTCTTGTGTTTTTTATTTTGCTTTTTCAAGATAATTTACAACTATTTGCATGCATTTATATGTTTATATGTAATCTTATGCAATAATAAAGCAATCTGCAGCATTAATTTTTTATTTATTGCATTTTTTAATTTTTTTAATTTTTGGTTACGAATACCTCTTCACTTATTATATTCTCCTAGTAAAGAGTACGAATTTCAACATTTTCGTTTCGAAAATTTAGTGGTTTTTTTTATTTTCGTTTTTTTTTGGGTTTATTTTCCTCAAGTTACATGCATTTATATTTTTATATGTAATATTATGCAATAATAAAGCAATCTGCGGCATTAATTTTTTATATATTGCATTTTTTAATTTCTTAATTTTTGGTTACGAATACCTCTTCACATATTATATTCTCCTAGTAAAAAGGAATTGCAATTTCAACATTTTCGTTTCGAAAATTTAGTAGTTTTTTTATTTTCGGTTTTTTGGGTTTATTTTTTTCCTCTATTTACATGCATTTATATTTTTTTATATGTAATCTTATGCAATAATAAAGCAATCTGCGGCATTAATTTTTTATTTATTGCATTTTTTAGTTTTTTAATTTTTGACTACGAATACCTCTTCAAACATTATATTCTCCTAATGCAGAGGAATTTTAATTTCAACACTTTCCGAGCGAAAAATTTAGTGGTTTTTTTTATTTTCGGTTTTTTGGGTTTATTTTCCCTCTATTTACATACATTTGTATTTTTATATGTAATCTTGTGCAATAATAAAGCAATCCGCAGCATTAATTTTTTATTGTTGTATTTTTTAGTTTTTTAAATTTTGGTTACGAATACCTCTTCACACATTATATTCTCCTAGTACAGAAGAAGATTTTAAAAATTTCCTGAGCGAAAATTTCATGTGTTTTTTTATTTTGCTTTTTTCAAGATAATTTACAACTATTTGCATGCATTTATATGTTTATATGTAATCTTATGCAATAATAAAGCAATCTGCGGCATTAATTTTTTATTTATTGCATTTTTTAGTTTTAATTTTTGACTACGAATACCTCTTCAAACATTATATTCTCCTAATGCAGAAGGAAGAATTTCAACACTTTCGGAGCGAAAATTTAGTGGTTTTTTTTATTTTCGGTTTTTTGGGTTTATTTTCCTCTCTATTTACATACATTTGTATTTTTATATGTAATCTTATGCAATAATAAAGCAATCTGCAGCATTAATTTTTTATTTATTGCATTTTTTAATTTTTTAATTTTTGGTTACGAATACCTCTTCACATATTATATTCTCCTAGTAAAGAGTACGAATTTCAACATTTTCGTTTCGAAAATTTAGTGGTTTTTTTTATTTTCGTTTTTGTGGGTTTATTTTCATCAAGTTACATGCATTTATATTTTTATATGTAATATTATGCAATAATAAAGCAATCTGCAGCATTAATTTTTTATTTATTGTATTTTTTAGTTTTTTAATTTTTGGTTACGAATACCTCTTCACACATTATATTCTCCTAGTACAGAGGAAGAATTTCAACATTTTAGGATCGAAAATTATGTGGTTTTTTTTTAATTTTGATTTTTTTAGTGTTATTTTCCTCAAGTTACATGCATTTATATTTTTATATGTAATATTATGCAATAATAAAGCAATCTGCGGCATTAATTTTTTATTTATTGCATTTTATAGATTTTTAATTTTTTTGGTTACGAATACCTCTTCACGCATTATATTCTCCTAGTACAGAGTACGAATTTCAAGCACTTTCGGAGCGAAAATTTAGTGGTTTTTTTTATTTTCGTTTTTTTGGGTTTATTTTCCTCAAGTTACATTCATTTATATTTTTATATGTAATATTATGCAATAATAAAGCAATCTGCAGCATTAATTTTTTATTTATTGCATTTTTTAATTTTTTAATTTTTGTTTACGAATACCCTCTTCACATATTATATTCTCATAGTACAGAGGAAGAATTTCAACATTTTTCGGAGCGAAAATTTAGTGGTTTTTTTTTATTTTCGTTTTTGGGTTTATTTTCCTCTATTTACATACATTTGTATTTTTATATGTAATCTTATGCAATAATAAAGCAATCTGCAGCATTAATTTTTATTTATTGCATTTTTTTAGTTTTTTAATTTTTGGTTACGAATACCTCTTCACACATTATATTCTCCTAGTGCAGAGGAAAGAATTTTAAAATTTTCGGAGCGAAAATTTCATGGTGTTTTTTTATTTTGCTTTTTTCAAGATAATTTACAACTATTTGCATGCATTTATATGTTTATATGTAATATTATGCAATAATAAAGCAATCTGCGGCATTAATTTTTTATTTATTGCATTTTTTAGTTTTTTAATTTTTGACTACGAATACCTCTTCAAACATTATATTCTCCTAATGCAGAGGAAGAATTTCAACACTTTCGGAGCGAAAATTTAGTGGTTTTTTTTTATTTTTCGTTTTTTTGGGTTTATTTTCCTCAAGTTACATACATTTATATTTTTTTATATGTAATATTATGCAATAATAAAGCAATCTGCGGCATTAATTTTTTATTTATTGCATTTTTTAGTTTTTTAATTTTTGACTACGAATACCTCTTCAAACATTATATTCTCCTAATGCAGAGGAAAGAATTTCAACACTTTCAGGCAGAAAATTTAGTGGTTTTTTTATTTTCGGTTTTTTGGGTTTATTTTCCTCAATTTACATACATTTGTATTTTTATATGTAATCTTGTGCAATAATAAAGCAATCCGCGGCATTAATTTTTTATTTATTGTATTTTTTTTTTTTTTAATTTTTGGTTACGAATACCTCTGTCACACATTATATTCTCCTAGTACCCAGAGGAAGAATTTTAAAATTTTCGGAGCGAAAAATTTCATGTGTTTTTTTATTTTGCTTTTTTCAAGATAATTTACAACTATTTGCATGCATTTATATGTTTATATGTAATCTTATGCAATAATAAAGCAATCTGCGGCATTAATTTTTTATTTATTGCATTTTTTAGTTTTTTAATTTTTAACTACGAATACCTCTTCAAACATTATATTCTCCTAATGCAGAGGAAGAATTTCAACACTTTCGGAGCGAAAATTTAGTGGTTTTTTTTTATTTTCGTTTTTTTAGGTTTATTTTCCTCAAGTTACATGCATTTATATTTTTATATGTAATATTATGCAATAATAAAGCAAATCTGCGGCATTAATTTTTTATATATTGCATTTTTTAATTTTTTAATTTTTGGTTACGAATACCTCTTCACATATTATATTTTCCTAGTAAAGAGTACGAATTTCAACATTTTCGTTTCGAAAATTTAGTGGTTTTTTTTTATTTTTTTCGGTTTTTTGGGTTTATTTTCCTCAAGTTACATGCACATTTATATTTTTATATGTAATATTATGCAATAATAAAGCAATCTGCGGCATTAATTTTTTTATTTATTGCATTTTTTAGTTTTTTAATTTTTGGTTACGAATACCTCTTCAAACATTATATTCTCCTAGTACAGAGGAAGAATTTCAACACTTTCGGAGACGAAAAATTTAGTGGTTTTTTTTTATTTTCGGTTTTTTGGGTTTATTTTCCTCTATTTACATACATTTGTATTTTTATATGTAATATTACGTGCAATAATAAAGCAATCCGCAGCATTAATTTTTTATTTATTTGTATTTTTTAGTTTTTTAATTTTTGGTTACGAATACCTCTTCACGCATTATATTCTCCTAGTACAGAGGAAGAATTTTTAAAATTTTCGGAGCGAAAATTTCTTGTGTTTTTTTATTTTGCTTTTTTCAAGATAATTTACAACTATTTGCATGCATTTATATGTTTATATATGTAATCTTATGCAATAATAAAGCAATCTGCAGCATTAATTTTTTATTTATTGCATTTTTAATTTTTTTTTTAATTTTTTGTTACGAATACCTCTTCACATATTATATTCTCCTAGTAAAGAGTACGAATTTCAACATTTTCGTTTCGAAAATTTAGTGGTTTTTTTTTATTTTCGGTTTTTTTGGTTTATTTTCCTCAATTTACATACATTTGTATTTTTATATGTAATCTTATGCAATAATAAAGCAATCTGCAGCATTAATTTTTTATTTATTGCATTTTTTAGTTTTTTAATTTTTGACTACGAATACCTCTTCAAACATTATATTCTCCTAGTACAGAGGAACGAATTTTAAAATTTTCGGAGCGAAAATTTCATGTGTTTTTTTATTTTGCTTTTTTCAAGATAATTTACAACTATTTGCATGCATTTATATGTTTATATGTAATCTTATGCAATAATAAAGCAATCTGCAGCATTAATTTTTTATTTATTGCATTTTTTAATTTTTTAATTTTTGGTTACGAATACCTCTTCACATATTATATTATCCTAGTAAAAATTACGAATTTCAACAGTTTCGTTTTCGAAAATTTAGTGGTTTCCTTTTTTATTTTTTTCGTTTTTAGGGTTTATTTTCCTCAAGTTACATGCATTTATATTTTTATATGTAATCTTATGCAATAATAAAGCAACGTCTGCAGCATTAATTTTTTATTTATTGCATTTTTTAGTTTTTTAATTTTTTGGTTACGAATACCTCTTCACGCATTATATTCTCCTAGTACAGAGGAAGAATTTCAACATTTTCGAGGAGAAAATTTCAGTGGTTTTTTTTTATTTTCGTTTTTTTGGGTTTATTTTCCTCTATTTGCATGCATTTATATTTTTATATGTAATCTTATGCAATAATAAAGCAATCTGCAGCATTAATTTTTTATTTATTGCATTTTTTAATTTTTTTAATTTTTTGGTTACGAATACACTCTTCACATATTATATTCTCCTGATGCAGAGGAATTACGAATTTCAACATTTTTCGTTTCGAAAATTTAGTGGTTTTTTTTTATTTTCGTTTTTTTAGGTTTATTTTCCTCAATTTACATACATTTGTATTTTTATATGTAATCTTGTGCAATAATAAAGCAATCCGCAGCATTAATATTTTTTATTTATTGCATTTTTTAGTTTTTTTTTAATTTTTGGTTACGAATACCTCTTCACATATTATATTCTCCTAAAGTAAAAAGAGTACGAATTTCAACATTTTCGTTTCGAAAATTTAGTGGTTTTTTTTTTATTTTAGGTTTTTTTGGGTTTATTTTCAACTCCGAAGTTACATGCATTTATATTTTTATATGTAATATTATGCAATAATAAAGCAATCTGCGGCGCATTAATTTTTTATTTATTGTATTTTTTAGTTTTTTAATTTTTGGTTACGAATACCTCTTTACCACGTTATATTCTCCTAGTACGGAAAATTTCAACATTTTCGGAGCGAAAATTTAGTGTGTTTTTTTTTATTTTCGTTTTTTTAGGATTTTATTTTCCTCAATTTACATGCATTTATATTTTTATATGTAATCTTATGCAATAATAAAGCAATCTGCAGCATTAATTTTTTATTTATTGCATTTTTTAATTTTTGAATTTTGGACTACGAATACCTCTTCTCACATTATATTCTCCTAGAACAGAGGAAGAATTTCAACAATTTCGTTTCGAAAATCTAGTGGTTTTTTTTATTTTCGTTTTTTTGGGTTTATTTTCCTCAAGTTACATGCATTTATATTTTTATACTGTAATATTATGCAATAATAAAGCAATCTGCGGCGTATTAATTTTTTTATTTATTGCATTTTTTAATTTTTTTTTAATTTTTGGTTACGAATACCTCTTCACATATTATATTCTCCTAGTAAAGAGTACGAATTTCAACATTTTCGTTTCGAAAATTTAGTGGTTTTTTTTAATTTAGGTTTTTTGGGTTTATTTTTCCTCAATTTACATACATTTATATTTTTATATGTAATCTTGTACAATAATAAAGCAATCCGCAGCTATTAATTTTTTATTTATTGTATTTTCTACTTTTTTAATTTTTGGTTACGAATACCTCTTCACACATTATATTCTCCTAGTACAGAGGAAGAATTTTAAAATTTTTCGGAGCGAAAATTCATGTGTGTTTTTTTATTTTCTTTTTTTTCAAGATAATTTACAACTATTTGCATGCATTTATATGTTTATATGTAATCTTATGCAATAATAAAGCAATCTGCGGCATTAATTTTTTTATTTATTGCATTTTTTAGTTTTTTAATTTTTGACTACGAATACCTCTTCTAAACATTATATTCTCCTAATATCCTGCAGAGGAAGAATTTCAACACTTTCAGGAGCGAAAATTTAGTGGTTTTTTTTTATTTTCGTTTTTTTGGGTTTTATTTTCCTCAAGTTACATGCATTTATATTTTTATATGTAATATTATGCAATAATAAAGCAATCTGCGGCATTAATTTTTTATTTATTGCATTTTTTAATTTTTTAATTTTTGGTAACGAATACCACTTCACACATTATATTCTCCTAGTGCAGAGTAAGAATTTCAACACTTTCGTTTCGAAAATTTAGTGGTTTTTTTTTATTTTCGTTTTTTTGGGTTTATTTTCCTCAAGTTACATGCATTTATATTTTTTATATGTAATATTATGCAATAATAAAGCAATCTGCGGCATTAATTTTTTATTTATTGCATTTTTTAGTTTTTTTTTAATTTTTGGTTACGAATACCTCTTCAAACATTATATTCTCCTAATGCAGAGGAAGAATTTCAACACTTTCGGAGCGAAAATTTCATGTGGTTTTTTTTATTTTTGCTTTTTTCAAGATAATTTACAACTATTTGCACATGCATTTATATGTTTATATGTAATCTTATGCAATAATAAAAGCAATCTGCGGCATTAATATTTTATTTATTGCATTTTTTAGTTTTTTAATTTTTGACTACGAATACCTCTTCAAACATTATATTCTCCTAATGCAGAGGAAGAATTTCAACACTTTCGGAGCGAAAATTTCATGTGTTTTTTTATTTTCGGTTTTTTGGGTTTATTTTCCTCTATTTACATACATTTGTATTTTTATATGTAATCTTGTGCAAAAATAAAGCAATCCGCAGCATTAATATTTTATTTATTGTATTTTTTAGTTTTTTAATTTTTGGTTACGAATACCTCTTCACATATTATATTCTCCTAGTAAAGAGTACGAATTTCAACATTTTCGTTTCGAAAATTTAATTAGTTTTCTTTTATTTTCGTTTTTTTGGGTTTTATTTTCCTCAAGTTACATGCATTTATATTTTTATATGTAATATTATGCAATAATAAAGCAATCTGCAGCATTAATTTTTTATTTATTGCATTTTTTAATTTTTTAATTTTTGGTTACGAATACCTCTTCACATATTATATTCTCCTAGTAAAGAGTACGAATTTCAACATTTTCGGACCGAAAATTTTGTGGTTTTTTTTTATTTTTCGTTTTTTTGGGTTTATTTTCCTCAAGTTACATGCATTTATATTTTTATATGTAATATTATGCAATAATAAAAAAGCAATCTGCGGCATTAATTTTTTATTTATTGCATTTTTTAGTTTTTTAATTTTTAACTACGAATACCTCTTCAAACATTATATTCTCCTAATAGCAAAGAGGAAGAATTTCAACACTTTTCAGAGCGAAAAATTTAGTGGTTTTTTTTTATTTTCGGTTTTTTGGGTTTTATTTTCCTCTATTTACATACATTTTATTATTTTTATATGTAATCTTGTGCAATAATAAAGCAATCCGCAGCATTAATTTTTTTTATTTATTGTATTTTTTAGTTTTTAATTTTTGGTTACGAATACCTCTTCACACATTATATTCTCCTAGTCACAGAGGAAGAATTTACAAAATTTTCGGAGCCGAAAATTTCATGGTGTTTTTTTATTTTCGCTTTTTTCAAGATAATTTACAACTATTTGCATGCATTTATATGTTTTTATATGTAATCTTATGCAATAATAAAGCAATCTGCGGCATTAATTTTTTTTATTTATTGCATTTTTTAGTTTTTTAATTTTTGACTACGAATACCTCTTCAAACATTATGTTCTCCTAATGCAGAGGAAGAATTTCAACACTTTCGGAGCGAAAATTTTGTGGTTTTTTTTTAATTTTGCTTTTTTTAGTGTTATTTACATCAAGTTACATGCATTTATATTTTTATATGTAATATTATGCAATAATAAAGCAATCTGCGGCATTAATTTTTTATTTATTGCATTTTTTAGTTTTTTAATTTTTGACTACGAATACCTCTTCATAACATTTATATTCTCCTAGTGCAGAGGAAGAATTTCAACACTTTCGGAGCGAAAATTTAGTGGTTTTTTTTATTTTCGTTTTTTTAGGTTTTATTTTCCTCAATTTACATACATTTGTATTTTTATATGTAATCTTGTGCAATAATAAAGCAATCCGCAGCATTAATATTTTATTTATTCTATTTTTTTAGTTTTTTTTTAATTTTTGGTTACGAATACCTCTTCACACATTATATTTCTCCTAGTACAGAGAGGAAGAATTTTAAAAAATTTTCGGAGCGAAAATTTCATGTGTTTTTTTATTTTGCTTTTTTTTCAAGATAATTTACAACTATTTGCATGCATTTATATGTTTATATGTAATCTTATGCAATAATAAAACAATCTGCGGCATTAATTTTTTATTTATTGCTTTTTTTAGTTTTTTAATTTTTTTTTGACTACGAATACCTCTTCAAACATTCTATTCTCCTAATGCAGAGGAAGAATTTCAACACTTTCGGAGCGAAAATTTAGTGGTTTTTTTTTTATTTTCGGTTTTTTGGGTTTATTTTCCTCTATTTACATACATTTGTATTTTTATATGTAATCTTATGCAATAATAAAGCTTAATCTGCATAAGCATTAATTTTTTATTTATTGTATTTTTAGTTTTTTTAATTTTTGGTTACGAATACCTCTTCACAGATTATATTCTCCTAGTGAAGAGTAAGAATTTCAACACTTTTCGGAGCGAAAATTTAGTGGTTTTTTTTATGTTCGTTTTTTTGGGGTTATTTTCCTCTATTTACATGCATTTATATTTTTATATGTAATCTTATGCAATAATAAAGCAATCTGCAGCATTAATTTTTTATTTATTGCATTTTTTAATTTTTTAATTTTTGGTTACGAATACCTCTTCACATATTATATTCTCCTAGTAAAGAGTACGAATTTCAACATTTTCATATCGAAAATTTAGTGTGTTTTTTTATTTTTCGTTTTTTTTTAGGTTTATTTTCCTCTATTTACATGCATTTATATTTTTATATGTAATCTTATGCAATAATAAAGCAATCTGCGGCATTAATTTTTTATTTATTGCATTTTTTAGTTTTTTAATTTTTGACTACGAATACCTCTTCAAACATTATATTCTCCTAGCACTTGGAACGAATTTCAACACTTTCGGAGCGAAAATTTAGTGGTTTTATTTATTTTCGTTTTTTTGGGTTTATTTTTCCTCAAGTTACATGAATTTTTATTTTTATATGTAATATTATGCAATAATAAAGCAATCTGCGGCATTAATTTTTTATATATTGCATTTTTTAATTTTTTAATTTTTGGTTACGAATACCTCTTCACATATTATATTCTCCTAGTAAAGAGTACGAATTTCAACATTTTCGTTTCGAAAATTTAGTGGTTTTTTTTTATTTTCGGTTTTTTGGGTTTATTTTCCTCTATTTACATACATTTGTATTTTTATATGTAATCTTATGCAATAATAAAGCAATCTGCGGCATTAATTTTTTATTTATTGCATTTTTTAGTTTTTTAATTTTTGACTACGAATACCTCTTCAAACATTATATTCTCCTAATGCAGAGGAAGAATTTCAACACTTTCGGAGCGAAAATTTAGTGGTTTTTTTTGTTTTCGGTTTTTTCGGGTTTATTTTCCTCTATTTACATACATTTGTATTTTTTATATGTAATCTTGTGCAATAATAAAGCAATCCGCAGCATTAATTTTTTATTTATTGTATTTTTTAGTTTTTTAATTTTTTGGTTACGAATACCTCTTCACATATTATATTCTCCTAGTAAAGAGTACGAATTTCAACATTTTCGTTTTCGAAAATTTAGTGTTTTTTTTTATTTTCGCGGTTTTGGGTTTATTTTTTCCTCTATTTACATACATTTGTATTTTTATATGTAATCTTATGCAATAATAAAGCAATCTGCGGCATTAATTTTTTATTTATTGCATTTTTTAGTTTTTTAATTCTTGACTACGAATACCTCTTCAAACATTATATTCTCCTAATGCAGAGGAAGAATTTCAACACTTTCGGAGCGAAAATGTAGTGGTTTTTTTTATTTTCGGTTTTTTTTGGGTTTATTTTCCTCTATTTACATACATTTGTATTTTTATATGTGACTCTGTGCAATAATAAAAGCAATCCGCAGCATTAATTTTTTATTTGTTGTATTTTTTAGTTTTTTAATTTTTGGTTACGAATACCTCTTCACATAGTATATTCTCCTAGTACAGAGGAAGAATTTTAAAATTTTCGGAGCGAAAATTTCATGGTTTTGTTTTATTTTCGCTTTTTTCAAGATAATTTACAACTATTTGCATGCATTTATATGTTTATATGTAATCTTATGCAATAATAAAGCAATCTGCAACATTAATTTTTTATTTATTGCATTTTTTTAATTTTTTAATTTTAGTTTACGAATACCTCTTCATACATTATATTCTCCTAGTAAAGAGTACGAATTTCAACATTTTCGTTTCGAAAATTTAGTGGTTTTTTTTTATTTTCGTTTTTTTTTGGGTTTATTTTCCTCAAGTTACATGCATTTATATTTTTATATGTAATATTATGCAATAATAAAGCAATCTGCGGCATTAATTTTTTATTGTGCATTTTTTAGTTTTTTAATTTTTTGATTACGAATACCTCTTCAAGCATTCATATTCTCCTAATGCGGAGGACGAATTTGCATTTTCGTTTCGAAAATTTAGTGGTTTTTTTTATTTTCGGTTTTTTGGGTTTATTTTTCTCTATTTACATACATTTGTATTTTTATATGTAATCTTATGCAATAATAAAGCAATCTGCGGCATTAATTTTTTATTTATTGCAAATTTTAGTTATTTAATTTTAGACTACGAATACATCTTCAAACAATATATTCTACTAATACAGAAAAAGAATTTCAACACTTTAGGAGCGAAAATAAAGTGGACTTTTTATTTTTCGGTTTTTTGGGTTTATTTTCCTCTATTTACATACATTTGTATTTTTATATGTAATCTTGTGCAATAATAAAACAATCCACAGCATTAATTTTTTATTTATTGCATATTACACGTTTTTTAATTTTTGGTTACGAATACCTCTTCACATATTATATTCTCCTAGTAAAGAGTACGAATTTCAACATTTTCGTTTCGAAAATTTAGTGTTTATTTTGTTATTTTCGGTTTTTTGGGTTTATTTTACTCTATTTACATACATTTGTATTTTTATATGTAATCTTCTGCAATAATAAAGCAATCTGCGGCATTAATTTTTTATTTATTGCATTTTTTATTTTTTTAATTTTTGACTACGAATACCTCTTCAAACATTATATTCTCCTAATGCAGAGGAAAAATTTCAACACTTTCGGAGCGAAAATTTAGTGTGTTTTTTTATTTCCGGTTTTTTGGGTTTATTTTCCTCAATTTACATACATTTGTATTTTTATATGTAATCTTATGCAATAATAAGGCAATCTGCAGCATTAATTTTTTATTTATTGCATTTTTTAGTTTTTTAATTTTTGACTATGAATACCTCTTCAGACATTATATTCTCCTAATGCAGAGGAAAATTTCAACACTTTCGGGCAAAAATTAAGTGGTTTTTTTTATTTCGTTTTTTAGGTTTATTTTCCTCAATTTACATACATTTGTATTTTTATATGTAATCTTGTGCAATAATAAAGCAATCCATAGCATTAATGTTTATTTATTGAATTTTTTAGTTTTTTAATTTTTGGTTACGAATACCTCTTCACACATTATATTCTCCTAGTACAGAGGAAGAATTTTAAAATTTTCGGAGCGAAAAATTTCATGTGTTTTTTTATTTTACTTTTCAAGATAATTTACAACTATTTGCATGCATTTATATGTTTATATGTAATCTTATGCAATAATAAAACAATCTGCAGCATTAATTTTTTATTTATTGCATTTTTTAATTTTTTAATTTTTGGTTACGAATACCTCTTCACATATTATATTCTCCTAGTAAAGAGTACGAATTTCAACATTTTCGTTTCGAAAATTTAGTGGTTTTTTTTTATTTTTGTTTTTTTGGGTTTATTTTCCTCAAGTTACATGCATTTATATTTTTATATGTAATATTATGCAATAATAAAGCAATCTGCGGCATTAATTTTTTATTTATTGCATTTTTTAGTTTTTTAATTTTTGACTACGAATACCTCTTCAAACATTATATTCTCCTAATGCAGAGGAATAATTTCAACACTTTCGGAGCGAAAATTTAGTGGTTTTTTTTTGTTTTTCGTTTTTTTATGTTTATTTTCCTCAATTTACATACATTTCTATTTTTATATGTAATCTTGTGCAATAATAAAGCAATCCGCAGCATTAATATTTTATTTATTGAATTTTTTAGTTTTTTTTAATTTTTTGGTTACGAATACCTCTTCACACATTATATTCTCCTAGTACAGAGGAAGAATTTTAAAATTTTGGGCAAAGAAAATTTCATGTGTTTTTTTATTTTGCTTTTTTTCAAGATAATTTACAACTATTTGCGTACATTTATATTTTTATATGTAATATTATGCAATAATAAAGCAATCTGCAACATTAATTACATTTATTGCATTTTTTAATTTTTTAATTTTTGGTTACGAATACCTCTTTGCATATTATATTCTCCGAGTAAAGAGTACGAATTTCAACTTATTTTTAGTTTCGAAAATTGGTGGTTTTTTTTTATTTTCGGTTTTTTGGGTTTATTTTCCTCTATTTACATACATTTGTATTTTTATATGTAATATGTATACAATAATGAAGCAATCTGCAGCATTAATATTTTTATTTATTGAATTTTTTAGTTTTTTAATTTTTGGTTGAATACCTCTTCACATTATATTCTCTAGTACCGGAAAGAATTTTAAAATTTTCCAGACGAAAATTTCATGTGTTTTTTTATTTTGCTTTTTCAAGATAATTTAGCTATTTTTACATTTATATGTTTATATGTAATCTTGTGTCGACAATCTGCGGCATTAATTTTTTATTCTTCTTTTTTAGTTTTTAATTTTTTATTCTGAATACCTCTTCAAACATTATATTCTCCTAATGCAGAGGAAGAATTTCAACACTTTCGGAGCGAAAATTTAGTGGTTTTTTTTTATTTTCGGTTTTTTGGGTTTTATTTTCCTCTATTTACATACATTTGTATTTTTTATATGTAATCTTATGCAATAATAAAGCAATCTGCAGCATTAATTTTATATTTATTGCATTTTTTAATTTTTTAATTTTTGGTTACGAGTACCTCTTCACATATTATATTTTCCTAGTAAAGAGACACGAATTTCAACATTTTCATTTCGAAAATTTAGTGGTTTTTTTTTATTTTCGGTTTTTTGAGTTTATTTTCCTCAAGTTACATGCATTTATATTTTTATATGTAATATTATGCAATAATAAAGCAATCTGCGGCATTAATTTTTTATTTATTGTATTTTTTAGTTTTTTAATTTTTGGTTACGAATACTTCTTCACGCATTATATTCTCCTATTACAGAGGAAGAATTTCAACACTTTCGGAGCGAAAATTTAGTGGTTTTTTTTATTTTCGGTTTTTTGGGTTTATTTTCCTCTATTTACATACATTTGTATTTTTATATGTAATCTTGTGCAATAAATAAAGCAATCCGCAGCATTAATTTTTTATTTATTGTATTTTTTAGTTTTTTAATTTTTGGTTACGAATACCTCTTCACGCATTATATTCTCCTAGTAAGGAGAACGAATTTCAACATTTTCGTTTCGAAAATTTAGTGGTTTTTTTTATTTTCGTTTTTTTGGGTTTATTTTCCTCAAGTTACATGCATTTATATTTTTATATGTAATATTATGCAATAATAAAGCAATCTGCAGCATTAATTTTTTATTTATTGCATTTTTTAATTTCTTAATTTTTAGTTTACGAATACCTCTTCACATATTATATTCTCCTAGTAAAGAGTACGAATTTCAACATTTTCGTTTCGAAAATTTAGTGGTTTTTTTTTATTTTCGTTTTTTTGGGTTTATTTTCCTCAAGTTACATGCATTTATATTTTTTTATATGTAATATTATGCAATAATAAAGCAATCTGCGGCATTAATTTTTTTTATTTATTTTTTTTTTTAATTTTTTAATTTTTGGTTACGAATACCTCTTCACACATTATATTCTCCTAGTAAAGATTTTGAGTTTCAACATTTTCGTTTCGAAAAATTGGCTGGTTTTTTTTATTTTCGGTTTTTTGGGTTTATTTTCCTCTATTTACATACATTTGTATTTTTATATGTAATCTTATGCAATAATAAAGCAATCTGCGGCATTAATTTTTTATTTATTGGATTTTTTAGTTTTTTTAATTTTGACTACGAATACCTCTTCAAACATTATATTCTCCTAATGCAGAGGAAGAATTTCAACACTTTCGGAGCGAAAATTTCATGTGTTTTTTTATTTTCGGTTTTTTGGGTTTATTTTCCTCTATTTACATACATTTGTATTTTTATATGTAATCTTGTATGCAATAATAAAGCAATCTGCGGCATTAATTTTTTATTTATTGCATTTTTTAGTTTTTTAATTTTTTACTACGAATACCTATTCAAACATTATATTCTCCTAATGCATAGGTAGAATTTCAACACTTTCGGAGCGAAAATTTAGTGGTTTTTTTTTTTTTTCGGTTTTTTGGGTTTATTTTCCTCTATTTACATACATTTGTATTTTTATATGTAATCTTATGCAATAATAAAGCAATCTGCGGCATTAATTTTTTATTTATTGCATTTTTTAGTTTTTTAATTTACGATTACGAATACCTCTTCAAACATTATATTCTCCTAATGCAGAGGAAGAATTTCAACACTTTTTCGAACCCGAAAATTTAGTGGTTTTTTTATTTTCGGTTTTTTGGGTTTATTTTCCTCTATTTACATACATTTGTATTTTTATATGTAATCTTGTGCAATAATAAAGCAATCCGCAGCATTAATTTTTTATTTATTGTATTTTTTAGTTTTTTAAGTCACGGATTTACGAATACCTCTTCACATTTTATATTCTCCTAGTACAGAGGAAAATTTTAAAATTTTCGGAGCGAAAATTTCATGGTGTTTTTTATTGCGTTTTTTCAAGATAATTTACAACTATTTGCATGCATTTATATGTTTATATGTAATCTTATGCAATAATAAAGCAATCTGCGGCATTAATTTTTTATATATTGCATTTTTTAGTTTTTTAATTTTTGACTACGAATACCTCTTCAAACATTATATTCTCCTAATGCAGAGGAAGAATTTCAACACTTTCGGAGCGAAAATTTGCGTGGTTTTTTTTATTTTCGTTTTTGGGTTTATTTTCCTCCAAGTTACATGCATTTATATTTTTTATATGTAATATTATGCAATAATAAAGAAGCAATCTGCAGCATTAATTTTTTATTTATTGCATTTTTTAGTTTTTTTTTAATTTTTGACTACGAATACGTCTTCAAACATTATATTCTCCTAATGCGAAGGAAAAATTTCAACACTTTCGGAGCGAAAATTTAGTGGTTTTTTTTATTTTCGGTTTTTTGGGTTTATTTTCCTCTATTTACATACATTTGTATTTTTATATGTAATCTTGTGCAATAATAAAGCAATCCGCAGCATTAATTTTTTATTTATTGTATTTTTTAGTTTTTTAATTTTTGGTTACGAATGTCTTCACACATTATATTCTCCTAGTACAGAGGAAGAATTTTAAAATTTTCGGAGCGAAAATTTCATGGTTTTTTTTTATTTTCGCTTTTTCAAGATAATTTACAACTATTTGCATGCATTTATATGTTTATATGTAATCTTATGCAATAATAAAGCAATCTGCGGCATTAATTTTTTATTTATTGCATTTTTTAGTTTTTTAATTTTTTGTTGACTACGAATACCTCTTCAAACATTATATTCTCCTAATGCAGAGGAAGAATTTCAACACTTTCGGAGCGAAAATTGGTGGTTTTTTTTTATTTTCGTTTTTTTTTTGGGTTTATTTTCCTCAAGTTACATGCATTTTTATATTTTTATATGTAATATTATGCAATAATAAAGCAATCTGCGGCATTAATTTTTTATATATTGCATTTTTTTAATTTTTTAATTTTTAATTTACGAATACCTCTTCACATATTATATTCTCCTAGTAAAAAGTACGAATTTCGCTTGTTCTCGTTTCGAAAATTTAGTGGTTTTTTTGTCCGGTTTTTTGGGTTTATTTTCCTCTATTTACATACATTTGTATTTTTTTATATGTAATCTTATGCAATAATAAAGCAATCTGCGGCATTGTTTTATTTATTGCATTTTTTAGTTTTTTAATTTTTGGATACGAATACCTCTTCAAACATTATATTCTCCTAATGCAGAGGAAAAATTTCAACACTTTCGGAGCGAAAATTTAGTGGTTTTTTTTATTTTCGGTTTTTTGGGTTTTATTTTCCTCTATTTACATACATTTGTATTTTTATATGTAATCTTGTGCAATAATAAAGCAATCAGCAGCATTAATTTTTTATTTATTGTATTTTTTAGTTTTTTAATTTTTGGTTACGAATACCTCTTCACACATTATATTCTCCTAGTACAGAGGAAAATTTTAAAATTTTCGTTTCGAATTAAAGAATTTCATGTGTTTTTTTTTATTTTCGCTTTTTCAAGATAATTTACAACTATTTGCGTGCATTTATATTTTTATATGTAATATTATGCAATAATAAAGCAATCTGCAGCATTAATTTTTTATATATTGCATTTTTTAATTTTTTAATTTTTGGTTACGAATACCTCTTCACATATTATATTCTCCTAGTAAAGAGTACGAATTTCAACATTCTCGTTTCGAAAATTTAGTGGTTTTTTTTTATTTTCGTTTTTTTGGGTTTATTTTCCTCAAGTTACATGCATTTATATTTTTACATATGTAATATTATGCAATAATAAAGCAATCTGCGGCATTAATTTTTTATTTATTGCATTTTTTAGTTTTTTAATTTTTGACTACGAATACCTATCCAAACATTATATTCTGTAATGCAGAGGAAGAATTTCAACACTTTTGGAGCGAAAATTTAGTGGTTTTTTTTTGTATTCGGTTTTTTGGGTTGTTTTCCTCTATTTACATACATTTGTATTTTTATATGTAATCTTGTGCAATAATAAAGCAATCCGCAGCATTAATTTTTTATTTATTGTATTTTTTAGTTTTTTAACTTTTGGTTACGAATACCTCTTCACACATTATATTCTCCTAGTACAGAGGAAGAATTTTAAAATTTTCGGATCGAAAATTTCATGTGTTTTTTTATTTTGCTTTTTCAAAGATAATTTACAACTATTTGCATGCATTTATATGTTTATATGTAATCTTATGCAATAATAAAGCAATCTGCGGCATTAATTTTTTATTTATTGCATTTTTTTAGTTTTTTAATTTTTGACTACGAATACCTCTTCAAACATTATATTCTCCTAACGCAGAGGAAGAATTTCAACACTTTCGGAGCGAAAATTTAGTGGTTTTTTTTATTTTCGTTTTTTTGGGTTTATTTTCCTCAAGTTACATGCATTTATATTTTTATATGTAATATTATGCAATAATAAAGCAATCCGCAGCATTAATTTTTTATGTATTGTATTTTTTAGTTTTTTAATTTTTGGTTACGAATACCTCTTCACACATTATATTCTCCTAGTACAGAGGAAGAATTTCAGCATTTTCGGATCGAAAATTTCAAGGGTTTTTTTTAATTTCGCTTTTTTGGGTTTATTTTCCTCTATTTACATGCATTTATATGTTTATATGTAATCTTATGCAATAATAAAGCAATCTGCAGCATTAATTTTTTATTTATTGCATTTTTTAATTTTTTAATTTTTGGTTACGAATACCTCTTCACATATTATATTCTCCTAGTAAAGAGTACGAATTTCAACATTTTCGTTTCGAAAATTTAGTGGTTTTTATTTTCGGTTTTTTGGGTTTATTTTCCTCAAGTTACATGCATTTATATTTTTATATGTAATATTATGCAATAATAAAGCAATCTGCAGCATTAATTTTTTATTTATTGCATTTTTTAATTTTTTAATTTTTGGTTACGAATACCTCTTCACATATTATATTCTCCTAGTAAAGAGTACGAATTTCAACATTTTCGTTTCGAAAATTTAGTGGTTTTTTTTTATTTTCGTTTTTTTGGGTTTATTTTCCTCAAGTTACATGCATTTATATTTTTATATGTAATATTATGCAATAATAAAGCAATCTGCGGCATTAATTTTTTATTTATTGCATTTTTTAGTTTTTTAATTTTTGACTACGAATACCTCTTCAAACATTATATTCTCCTAATGCAGAGGAAGAATTTCAACACTTTCGGAGCGAAAATTTAGTGGTTTTTTTTTATTTTCGTTTTTTTAGGTTTATTTTCCTCAATTTACATACATTTGTATTTTTATATGTAATCTTGTGCAATAATAAAGCAATCCGCAGCATTAATATTTTATTTATTGTATTTTTTAGTTTTTTAATTTTTGGTTACGAATACCTCTTCACACATTATATTCTCCTAGTACAGAGGAAGAATTTCAACACTTTCGGAGCGAAAATTTATGTGGTTTTTTATTTTCGCTTTTTTCAAGATAATTTACATCTATTTTCATGCATTTATATTTTTATATGTAATCTTATGCAATAATAAAGCAATCCGCAGCATTAATTTTTTATTTATTGTATTTTTTAGTTTTTTAATTTTTGGTTACGAATACCTCTTCAAACATTATATTCTCCTAATGCAGAGGAAGAATTTCAACACTTTCGGAGCGAAAATTTAATGTGTTTTTTTATTTTGCTTTTTTCAAGATAATTTACAACTATTTGCATGCATTTATATGTTTATATGTAATCTTATGCAATAATAAAGCAATCTGCGGCATTAATTTTTTATTTATTGCATTTTTTAGTTTTTTAATTTTTGACTACGAATACCTCTTCAAACATTATATTCTCCTAATGCAGAGGAAGAATTTCAACACTTTCGTTTCGAAAATTTAGTGGTTTTTTTTTATTTTCGTTTTTTTGGGTTTATTTTCCTCAAGTTACATGCATTTATATTTTTATATGTAATATTATGCAATAATAAAGCAATCTGCGGCATTAATTTTTTATATATTGCATTTTTTAATTTTTTAATTTTTGGTTACGAATACCTCTTCACATATTATATTTTCCTAGTAAAGAGTACGAATTTCAACATTTTCGTTTCGAAAATTTAGTGGTTTTTTTTATTTTCGGTTTTTTGGGTTTATTTTCCTCAAGTTACATGCATTTATATTTTTATATGTAATATTATGCAATAATAAAGCAATCTGCGGCATTAATTTTTTATTTATTGCATTTTTTAGTTTTTTAATTTTTGGTTACGAATACCTCTTCACACATTATATTCTCCTAGTACAGAGGAAGAATTTCAACACTTTCGGAGCGAAAATTTAGTGGTTTTTTTTTATTTTCGGTTTTTTGGGTTTATTTTCCTCTATTTACATACATTTGTATTTTTATATGTAATCTTGTGCAATAATAAAGCAATCCGCAGCATTAATTTTTTATGTATTGTATTTTTTAGTTTTTTAATTTTTGGTTACGAATACCTCTTCACACATTATATTCTCCTAGTACAGAGGAAGAATTTTAAAATTTTCGGAGCGAAAATTTCATGTGTTTTTTTTTATTTTCGGTTTTTTGAGTGTAATTTACAACTATTTGCATGCATTTATATGTTTATATGTAATCTTATGCAATAATAAAGCAATCTGCAGCATTAATTTTTTATTTATTGCATTTTTTAATTTTTTAATTTTTGGTTACGAATACCTCTTCACATATTATATTCTCCTAGTAAAGAGTACGAATTTCAACATTTTCGTTTCGAAAATTTAGTGGTTTTTTTTATTTTCGTTTTTTTGGGTTTATTTTCCTCAAGTTACATGCATTTATATTTTTATATGTAATATTATGCAATAATAAAGCAATCTGCAGCATTAATTTTTTATTTATTGCATTTTTTAATTTTTTAATTTTTGGTTACGAATACCTCTTCACATATTATATTCTCCTAGTAAAGAGTACGAATTTCAACATTTTCGTTTCGAAAATTTAGTGGTTTTTTTTATTTTCGTTTTTTTGGGTTTATTTTCCTCAAGTTACATGCATTTATATTTTTATATGTAATATTATGCAATAATAAAGCAATCTGCGGCATTAATTTTTTATTTATTGCATTTTTTAGTTTTTTAATTTTTGGTTACGAATACCTCTTCACACATTATATTCTCCTAGTACAGAGGAAGAATTTCAACACTTTCGGAGCGAAAATTTAGTGGTTTTTTTTTATTTTCGGTTTTTTGGGTTTATTTTCCTCTATTTACATACATTTGTATTTTTATATGTAATCTTGTGCAATAATAAAGCAATCCGCAGCATTAATTTTTTATGTATTGTATTTTTTAGTTTTTTAATTTTTGGTTACGAATACCTCTTCACACATTATATTCTCCTAGTACAGAGGAAGAATTTCAACATTTTCGGAGCGAAAATTTAGGGTTTTTTTTATTTTCGCTTTTTTCTAGATAATTTACAACTATTTGCATGCATTTATATTTTTATATGTAATATTATGCAATAATAAAGCAATCTGCGGCATTAATTTTTTATTTATTGCATTTTTTAGTTTTTTAATTTTTGACTACGAATACCTCTTCAAACATTATATTCTCCTAATGCAGAGGAAGAATTTCAACACTTTCGGAGCGAAAATTTAGTGGTTTTTTTTTATTTTCGGTTTTTTGGGTTTATTTTCCTCAAGTTACATGCATTTATATTTTTATATGTAATATTATGCAATAATAAAGCAATCTGCGGCATTAATTTTTTATTTATTGCATTTTTTAGTTTTTTAATTTTTGGTTACGAATACCTCTTCACAAATTATATTCTCCTAGTACAGAGGAAGAATTTCAACACTTTCGGAGCGAAAATTTAGTGGTTTTTTTTTATTTTCGGTTTTTTGGGTTTATTTTCCTCTATTTACATACATTTGTATTTTTATATGTAATCTTGTGCAATAATAAAGCAATCCGCAGCATTAATTTTTTATGTATTGTATTTTTTAGTTTTTTAATTTTTGGTTACGAATACCTCTTCACACATTATATTCTCCTAGTACAGAGGAAGAATTTTAAAATTTTCGGAGCGAAAATTTCATGTGTTTTTTTATTTTGCTTTTTTCAAGATAATTTACAACTATTTGCATGCATTTATATGTTTATATGTAATCTTATGCAATAATAAAGCAATCTGCAGCATTAATTTTTTATTTATTGCATTTTTTAATTTTTTAATTTTTGGTTACGAATACCTCTTCACATATTATATTCTCCTAGTAAAGAGTACGAATTTCAACATTTTCGTTTCGAAAATTTAGTGGTTTTTTTTATTTTCGGTTTTTTGGGTTTATTTTCCTCAAGTTACATGCATTTATATTTTTATATGTAATATTATGCAATAATAAAGCAATCTGCAGCATTAATTTTTTATTTATTGCATTTTTTAATTTTTTAATTTTTGGTTACGAATACCTCTTCACATATTATATTCTCCTAGTAAAGAGTACGAATTTCAACATTTTCGTTTCGAAAATTTAGTGGTTTTTTTTTATTTTCGTTTTTTTGGGTTTATTTTCCTCAAGTTACATGCATTTATATTTTTATATGTAATATTATGCAATAATAAAGCAATCTGCGGCATTAATTTTTTATTTATTGCATTTTTTAGTTTTTTAATTTTTGACTACGAATACCTCTTCAAACATTATATTCTCCTAATGCAGAGGAAGAATTTCAACACTTTCGGAGCGAAAATTTAGTGGTTTTTTTTTATTTTCGTTTTTTTAGGTTTATTTTCCTCATGTTACATGCATTTGTATTTTTATATGTAATCTTGTGCAATAATAAAGCAATCCGCAGCATTAATTTTTTATTTATTGTATTTTTTAGTTTTTTAATTTTTGGTTACGAATACCTCTTCACACATTATATTCTCCTAGTACAGAGGAAGAATTTCAACACTTTCGGAGCGAAAATTTGGTGTCTTTTTTATAATTTCGCTTTTTTCAAGATAATTTACCTCTATTTGCATGCATTTATATGTTTATATGTAATCTTATGCAATAATAAAGCAATCTGCGGCATTAATTTTTTATTTATTGCATTTTTTAGTTTTTTAATTTTTGACTACGAATACCTCTTCAAACATTATATTCTCCTAATGCAGAGGAAGAATTTCAACACTTTCGGAGCGAAAATTTAGTGGTTTTTTTTTATTTTCGGTTTTTTGGGTTTATTTTCCTCTATTTACATACATTTGTATTTTTATATGTAATCTTGTGCAATAATAAAGCAATCCGCAGCATTAATTTTTTATTTATTGTATTTTTTAGTTTTTTAATTTTTGGTTACGAATACCTCTTCACACATTATATTCTCCTAGTACAGAGGAAGAATTTCAAAATTTTCGGAGCGAAAATTTAATGTGTTTTTTTATTTTGCTTTTTTCAAGATAATTTACAACTATTTGCATGCATTTATATGTTTATATGTAATCTTATGCAATAATAAAGCAATCTGCGGCATTAATTTTTTATTTATTGCATTTTTTAGTTTTTTAATTTTTGACTACGAATACCTCTTCAAACATTATATTCTCCTAATGCAGAGGAAAGAGTTACAGCACTTTCGGAGCGTAAATTTAGTGATTTTTTTTTATTTTCGGTTTTTTGTGTTTATTTTCCTCTATTTACATACATTTGTATTTTTTATATGTAATATTATGCAATAATAAAGCAATCTGCAGCATTAATTTTTTATTTATTGCATTTTTTAATTTTTTTAATTTTTGGTTACGAATACCTCTTCACATATTATATTCTCCTAGTAAAGAGTACGAATTTCAACATTTTCGTTTCGAAAATTTAGTGGTTTTTTTTTTATTTTCGGTTTTTTGGGTTTATTTTCCTCAAGTTACATGCATTTATATTTTTATATGTAATATTATTCAATAATAAAACAAATCTACGGCATTAATTTTTTATTTATTGCATTTTTTAGTTTTTTAATTTTTGACTACGAATACCTCTTCAAACATTATATTCTCCTAATGCAGAGGAAGAATTTCAGCACTTTCGGAGCGTAAATTTAGTGGTTTTTTATATTTTCGGTTTTTTGTGTTTATTTTCCTCTATTTACATACATTTGTATTTTTATATGTAATCTTATGCAATAATAAAGCAATCTGCAGCATTAATTTTTTATTTATTGGTGAAAACTGAGTTTTTTAATTTTTGGTTACGAATACCTCTTCACATATTATATTCTCCTATTAAAGATTTTGAATTTCAACGATTTCGTTCCGAAAATTTCAGTGTGTTTTTTTATTTTCGCTTTTTTCAGGTTTATTTTCCTCTATTTACATACATTTGTATTTTTATATGTAATCTTGTGCAATAATAAAGCAATCTGCGGCATTAATTTTTTATTTATTGCATTTTTTAGTTTTTTAATTTTTGACTACGAATACCTCTTCACACATTATATTCTCCTAGTACAGAGGAAGAATTTTAAAATTTTCGGAGCGAAAATTTCATGGTTGTTTTTTATTTTCGCTTTTTCGAGATAATTTACAACTAGTTGCATGCATTTATATATTTATATGTAATCTTATGCAATATCAAAAAGCAATCTGCAGCATTAATTTTTTATTTATTGCATTTTTTAATTTTTTAATTTTTTGGTTACGAATACCTCTTCATAGCATTATATTCTCCTAGTAAAGAGTACGAATTTCAACATTTTTCGTTTTGAAAATTTAGTGGTTTTTTTTATTTTCGGTTTTTTGGGTTTATTTTCCTCAAGTTACATGCATTTATATTTTTATATGTAATATTATGCAATAATAAAGCAATCTGCGGCATTAATTTTTTATTTGTTGCATTTTTTAGTTTTTTAATTTTTGACTACGAATACCTCTTCAAACATTATATTCTCCTAATGCAGAGGAAGAATTTCAACACTTTCCGGAGCGTATATTTAGTGGTTTTTTTTTATTTTCCGTTTTTTGGGTTTATTTTCCTCTATTTACATACATTTGTATTTTTTTATATGTAATCTTATGCAATAATAAAGCAATCTGCAGCATTAATTTTTTATTTATTGCATTTTTAAGTTTTTTAATTTTTGGTTACGAGTACCTCTTCACATATTATATTCTCCTAATGCAAAGAGTACGAATTTCAACATTTTCGTTTCGAAAATTTAGTGGTTTTTTTTTATTTTTTTCGTTTTTGTAGGTTTATTTTCCTCAATTTACATACATTTGTATTTTTATATGTAATCTTGTGCAATAATAAAGCAATCCGCAGCATTAATATTTTATTTATTGAATTTTTTAGTTTTTTAATTTTTTGGTTACGAATACCTCTTCACACATTATATTCTCCTAGTACCAGAGGAAGAATTTTAAAATTTTCGGAGCGAAAATTTCATGTGTTTTTTTATTTTCGCTTTTTTTTCAAGATAATTTACAACTCAATTTGCATGCATTTATATGTTTATATATAATCTTATGCAATAATAAAGCAATCTGCAGCATTAATTTTTTGTTTATTGCATTTTTTAATTTTTTAATTTTTGGTTACGAATACCTCTTCACATATTATATTTTCCTAGTAAAGAGTACGAATTTCAACATTTTCGTTTCGAAAATTTAGTGGTTTTTTTTTATTTTCGGTTTTTTGGGTTTATTTTCCTCAAGTTACATGCATTTATATTTTTATATGTAATATTATGCAATAATAAAGCAATCTGCGGCATTAATTGTTTATTTATTGCGCTTTTCAGTTTTTTTATTTTTGACGACGAATACCTCTTCAAACATTATATTCTCCTAGTGCAGAGGAAGAATTTCAACACTTTCGGAGCGTAAATTTTTTGGTTTTTTTTTTATTTTCGGTTTTTTGGGTTTATTTTCCTCTATTTACATACATTTGTATTTTTATATGTAATCTTATGCAATAATAAAGCAATCTGCGGCATTAATTTTTTATTTATTGCATTTTTTAGTTTTTTAATTTTTGACTACGAATACCTCTTCAAACATTATATTCTCCTAATGCAGAGGAAGAATTTCAACACTTTCGGAGCGAAAATTTAGTGGTTTTTTTTTATTTTCGGTTTTTTGGGTTTATTTTCCTCTATTTACATACATTTACTTATTTTTATATGTAATCTTATGCAATAATAAAGCAATCTGCGGCATTAATTTTTTATTTATTGCATTTTTTGAATTTTTTAATTTTTGACTACGAATACCTCTTCAAACATTATATTCTCCTAATGCAGAGGAAGAATTTAAACACTTTCGGAGCGAAAATGTAGTGGTTTTTTTTTATTTTCGGTTTTTTGGGTTTATTTTCCTCTATTTACATACATTTGTATTTTTATATGTAATCTTATGCAATAATAAAAACAAAATCTGCAGCATTAATTTTTTATTTATTGCATTTTTTAATTCCCTTTTTAATTTTTGGTTACGAATACCTCTTCATATTATATTCTCCTAGTAAAGAGTACGAATTTCAGCATTTTCGTTTCGAAAATTTAGTGGTTTTTTTTTATTTTCGTTTTTTTTAGGTTTATTTTCCTCAATTTTTGTACATTTGTATTTTTATATGTAATATTGTGCAATAATAAAGCAATCCGCAGCATTAATATTTTATTTATTGAATTTTTTAGTTTTTTAATTTTTGGTTACGAATACCTCTTCACACATTATATTCTCCTAGTACAGAGGAAGAATTTCAGCATTTTCGGATCGACAATTTCATGGTTTTTTTTTATTTGCTTTTTTCAAGATAATTTACAACTATTTGCATGCATTTATATGTTTATATGTAATCTTATGCAATAATAAAGCAATCTGCAGCATTAATTTTTTTGTTGTTGCATTTTTTAATTTTTTAATTTTTGGTTACGAATACCTCTTCACATATTATATTCTCCTAGTAAAGAGTACGAATTTCAACATTTTCGTTTCGAAAATTTAGTGGTTTTTTTTTATTTTCGTTTTTTTGGGTTTATTTTCCTCAAGTTACATGCATTTATATTTTTATATGTAATATTATGCAATAATAAAGCAATCTGCGGCATTAATTTTTTATTTATTGCATTTTTTAGTTTTTTAATTTTTGACTACGAATACCTCTTCAAACATTATATTCTCCTAATGCAGAGGAAGAATTTCAACACTTTCGGAGCGTAAATTTTGTGGTTTTTTTTTATTTTCGGTTTTTTGTGTTTATTTTCCTCTATTTACATACATTTGTATTTTTATATGTAATCTTATGCAATAATAAAGCAATCTGCAGCATTAATTTTTTATTTATTGCATTTTTTAATTTTTTAATTTTTGGTTACGAATACCTCTTCACATATTATATTCTCCTAGTAAAGAGTACGAATTTCAACATTTTCGTTTCGAAAATTTAGTGTGTTTCTTTTATTTTCGTTTTTTTAGGTTTATTTTCAACTCAATTTACATACATTTGTATTTTTATATGTAATCTTGTGCAATAATAAAGCAATCCGCAGCATTAATATTTTTTATTTATTGAATTTTTTAGTTTTTTAATTTTTGGTTACGAATAACTCTTCAATCATTATATTCTCCTAGTAAAGAGGAAGAATTTTAAAATTTTAGTAGCGAAAATTTCATGGTTTGTTTTTATTTTTGCTTTTTTCAAAGATAATTTACAACTATTTGCATGCATTTATATGTTTATATGTAATCTTATGCAATAATAAAGCAATCTGCAGCATTAATTTTTTATTTATTGCTTTTTTTAATTTTTTAATTTTTTGTTACGAATACCTCTTCACATATTATATTTTCCTAGTAAAAAATTTTCAAAAATTTCAACACTTTCGGAGCGAGAATTTAGTGGTTTTTTTTTATTTTCGTTTTTTTGGGTTTATTTTCCTCAAGTTACATGAATTTATATTTTTATATGTAATATTATGCAATAATAAAGCAATCTGCAGCATTAATTTTTTATTTATTGCATTTTTTAATTTTTTAATTTTTTGTTACGAATACCTCTTCACATATTATATTCTCCTAGTAAAAAGTACGAATTTCAACATTTTCGTTTCGAAAATTTAGTGGTTTTTATTATTTTCGGTTTTTAGGTTTTATTTTCCTCAAGTTACATGCATTTATATTTTTATATATAATATTATGCAATAATAAAGCAATCTGCGGCATTAATTTTTTATTTATTGCATTTTTTAGTTTTTTAATATTTGACTACAAATACCTCTTCAAACATTATATTCTCCTAATGCAAGAGGAAGAATTTCAGCACTTTCGGAGCGTAAATTTAGTGGTTTTTTTTTATTTTCGGTTTTTTGTGTTTATTTTCCTCTATTTATATGCATTTGTATGTTTATATGTAATCTTATGCAATAATAAAGCAATCTGCGGCATTAATTTTTTATTTATTGCATTTTTTAGTTTTTTAATTTTTGACTACGAATACCTCTTCAAACATTATATTCTCCTAATGCAGAGGAAGAATTTCAACACTTTCGGAGCGAAAATTTAGTGTTTTTTTTTTATTTTCGGTTTTTTGGGTTTTATTTTCCTCTATTTACATACATTTGTATTTTTATATGTAATCTTATGCAATAATAAAGCAATCTGCGACATTAATTTTTTTTATTTATTGCATTTTTTAGTTTTTAATTTTTGACTACGAATACCTCTTCAAACATTATATTCTCCTAATGCAGAGGAAGAATTTCAACACTTTCGGAGCGAAAATTTAGTGGTTTTTTTTATTTTCGGTTTTTGGGTTTATTTTCCTCTATTTACATACATTTGTATTTTTATATGTAATCTTATGCAATAATAAAGCAATCTGCAGCATTAATTTTTTATTTATTGCATTTTTTTAATTTTTTAATTTTTGGTTACGAATACCTCTTCACATATTATATTCTCCTAGTAAAAATTACGAATTTCAACATTTTCGTTTCGAAAATTTAGTGGTTTTTTTTTATTTTCGTTTTTTTAGGTTTATTTTCCTCAATTTACATACATTTGTATTTTTATATGTAATCTTGTGCAATAATAAAGCAATCCGCAGCATTAATATTTTATTTATTGAATTTTTTAGTTTTTTACTTTTGGTTACGAATACCTCTTCACATATTATATTCTCCTAGTAAAGAGTACGAATTTCAACATTTTCGTTTCGAAAATTTAGTGGTTTTTTTTTATTTTCGTTTTTTTAGGTTTATTTTCCTCAATTTACATACATTTGTATTTTTATATGTAATCTTGTGCAATAATAAAAAATAATCTGCGGCATTAATATTTTATTTATTGCATTTTTTTAGTTTTTTTTAATTTTTGGCTACGAATACCTCTTCACACATTATATTCTCCTAGTACAGAGGAAGAATTTTAAAATTTTCGGAGCGAAAATTTCATGTGTTTTTTTATTTTCGCTTTTTTCAAGATAATTTACAACTATTTGCATGCATTTATATGTTTATATGTAATCTTATGCAATAATAAAGCAATCTGCAGCATTAATTTTTTATTTGTTGCATTTTTTAATTTTTTAATTTTTGGTTACGAATACCTCTTCACATATTATATTCTCCTAGTAAAGAGTACGAATTTCAACATTTACCTTTCGAAAAATAAGAGGTATTTTTATTCTTTTAGGTTTTTTGGGTTTATTTTCCTCAATTTACATACATTTGTATTTTTATATGTAATCTTGTGCAATAATAAAGCAATCCGCAGCATTAATATTTTATTTATTGAATTTTTTAGTTTTTTAATTTTTGGTTACGAATACCTCTTCACACATTATATTCTCCTAGTACAGAGGAAGAATTTTTAAATGTTCGGAGCGAAAATTTCATGTGTTTTTTTATTTTTATTTTTTAAAGATAATTTACAACTATTTGCATTCATTTATATGTTTATATTTAATATTATTAAATAATAAATATTTATTCAGCATTAATTTTTTATTTATTGCATTTTTTAATTTTTTAATTTTTTGTTAAGAATACCTCTTCATACATTATATTCTCCTAGTAAAGAGTACGAATTTCAACATTTTCGTTTCGAAAATTTAGTGGTTTTTTTTTATTTTCGTTTTTTTGGGTTTATTTTCCTCAAGTTACATGCATTTATATTTTTATATGTAATATTATGCAATAATAAAGCTTAATCTGCGGCATTAATTTTTTATTTATTGCATTTTTCAGTTTTTTAATTTTTGACTACGAATACCTCTTCAAACATTATATTCTCCTAATGCAGAGGAAGAATTTTAAAATTTTCGGAGCGAAAATTTCATGGTATTTTTTATTTTGCTTTTTTCAAGATAATTTTAACTCAATTTGCATGCATTTATATGTTTATATGTAATCTTATGCAATAATAAAGCAATCTGCAGCAGTAATTTTTTATTTATTGCATTTTTTAATTTTTTAATTTTTGGTTACGAATACCTCTTCACATATTATATTCTCAAAATAAAGAGTACGAATTTCAACATTTTCGTTTCGTTAATTTATTGTTTTTTTTTTATTTTCTTTTTTTTTCTTTTATTTTCCTCATGTTACATTCTTTTATAATTATATATGTATTATTATGAAATTATAAAGCAATCTGCGGCATTAATTTTTTATTTATTGCATTTTTTAGTTTTTTTTTAATTTTTGACTACAGGAATACCTCTTCACACATGATATTCTCCTAATTCAGAGGAAGAATTTCAACTCTTTAGGAGCGTAAATTTATTGGTTTTTTTTTATTTTCGGTTTTTTTGTTTTATTTTCCTCTATTTAAATACATTTGTATTTTTATATGTAATCTTATGCAATAATAAAGCAATCTGCAGCATTAATTATTTATTTATTGCATTGTTTAATTTTAATTTTTAGTTTACCGAATACCTCTTCACGTAATTATATTTTATTTTCGTTTTTGGGTTTATTTTCCTCAAGTTACATGCATTTATATTTTTATATGTAATATTATGCAATAATAAAGCAATCTGCGGCATTAATTTTTTATTTATTGCATTTTTTAGTTTTTTAATTTTTGACTACGAATACCTCTTCAAACATTATATTCTCCTAATGCAGAGGAAAAATTTCAACACTTTCGGAGCGTAAATTTAGTGGTTTTTTTTTATTTTCGGTTTTTTGTGTTTATTTTCACTCTATTTACGCACATTTTTATTTTTTTATGTAATATTATGCAATAATCAAGCAATCTGCAGTATTAATTATTTATTTATTGCATTTTTTAATTTTTTAATTTTTGGTGCGAATACCTCTTCACATATTATATTCTCCTAGTAAAGAGTACGAATTTCAACATTTTCGTTTCGAAAATTTAGTGGTTTTTTTATTTTCGTTTTTTTAGGTTTATTTTCCTCAATTTACATACATTTGTATTTTTATATGTAATCTTGTGCAATAATAAAGCAATCTGCGGCATTAATTTTTTATTTATTGCATTTTTTTAGTTTTTTTAATTTTTGGCTACGAATACCTCTTCACATATTATATTCTCCTAGTATTCTGAACGAATTTTAAAATTTTCGGAGCGAAAATTTCATGTGTTTTTTTATTTTCGCTTTTTCAAGATAATTTACAACTATTTGCATGCATTTATATTTTTATATGTAATCTTATGCAATAATAAAGCAATCTGCAGCATTAATTTTTTATTTATTGCATTTTTTAATTTTTTAATTTTTGGTTACGAATACCTCTTCACATATTATATTCTCCTAGTAAAGAGTACGAATTTCAACATTTTCGTTTCGAAAATTTAGTGGTTTTTTTTTATTTTCGTTTTTTTGGGTTTATTTTCCTCAAGTTACATGCATTTATATTTTTATATGTAATATTATGCAATAATAAAGCAATATGCGGCATTAATTTTTTATTTATTGCATTTTTTATTTTTTTGATTTTTGGTTACTGAATACCTCTTCAAACATTATATTCTCCTAATGCAGAGGAAAAATTTCAACACTTTCGGAGCGTATATTTAGTGGTTTTTTTTTATTTTCGGTTTTTTGGGTTTATTTTCCTCTATTTACATACATTTGTATTTTTATATGTAATCTTATGCAATAATAAAGCAATCTGCAGCATTAATTTTTTATTTATTGCATTTTTTAATTTTTTAATTTTTGGTTACGAATACCTCTTCACATATTATATTCTCCTAGCAAAGAGTACGAATTTCAACATTGTCGTTTCGAAAATTTAGTGGTTTTTTTTTATTTTCGTTTTTTTAGGTTTATTTTCCTCAATTTACATACATTTGTATTTTTATATGTAATCTTGTGCAATAATAAAAGAAGCAATCCGCAGCATTAATATTTTATTTATTAATTTTTTGATTTTTGTTTGTTCTGACCTCTTCACATTTATATTCTCCTAGTACAGGGAAAAATTTTAAAATTTTCGGAGCGAAAATTTCATGTGTTTTATTTTGCTTTTTTCAAGATAATTTACAACTATTTGCATGCATTTATATGTTTATATATGTAATCTTATGCAATAATAAAACAATCTGCAGCATTAATTTTTTATTTATTGCATTTTTAAGTTTTTTAATTTTTGGTTACGAATACCTCTTCAAACATTATATTCTCCTAGTGCAAAGTACGAATTTCAACATTTTCGTTTCGAAAATTTAGTGGTTTTTTTTTATTTTCGGTTTTTTAGGTTTATTTTCCTCAAGTTACATCCATTTGTATTTTTATATGTAATATTATGCAATAATAAAACAATCTGCGGCATTAATTTTTTTTTTTCATTGCATTTTTTTAGTTTTTTAATTTTTGACTACGAATACCTCTTCAAACATTATATTCTCCTAATGCAGAGGAAGAATTTCAACACTTTCGGAGCGTAAATTTAGTGGTTTTTTTTTATTTTCGGTTTTTTGTGGATTATTTTCCTCTATTTACATACATTTGTATTTTTATATGTAATCTTATGCAATAATAAAAGCAATCTGCGGCATTAATTTTTTATTTATTGCATTTTTTAGTTTTTTAATTTTTGACTACGAATACCTCTTCAAACATTATATTCTCCTAATGCAGAGGAAGAATTTCAACACTTTCGGAGCGAAAATTTAGTGGTTTTTTTTTATTTTTCGGTTTTTGGGTTTTATTTTCCTCTATTTACATACATTTGTATTTTTATATGTAATCTTATGCAATAATAAAGCAATCTGCGGCATTAATTTTTTTTTTTCATTGCATTTTTTTAGTTTTTTAATTTTTGACTACGAATACCTCTTCAAACATTATATTCTCCTAATGCAGAGGAAGAATTTCGCACTTTCGGAGCGAAAATTTAGTAGTTTTTTTTTATTTTCGGTTTTTTGGGTTTATTTTCCTCCTATTTACATACATTTGTATTTTTATATGTAATCTTATGCAATAATAAAGCAATCTGCAGCATTAATTTTTTATTTATTGCATTTTTAAGTTTTTTAATTTTTGGTTACGAATACCTCTTCACATATTATATTCTCCTAGTAAAGAGTACGAATTTCAACATTTTCGTTTCGAAAATTTAGTGGATTTTTTTTATTTTCGTTTTTTTAGGTTTATTTTCCTCAATTTACATACATTTGTATTTTTTTATATGTAATCTTGTGCAATAATAAAGCAATCCGCAGCATTAATATTTTATTTATTGAATTTTTTAGTTTTTTAATTTTGAATTTTACGAATACCTCTTCACACATTATATTCTCCTAGTACAGAGGAAGAATTTTAAAATTTTCGGAGCGAAAATTTCATGTGTTTTTTTATTTTGCTTTTTTCAAGATAATTTACAACTATTTGCATGCATTTATATGTTTATATGTAATCTTATGCAATAATAAAGCAATCTGCAGCATTAATTTTTTATTTATTGCATTTTTTAATTTTTTAATTTTTGACGACGAATACCTCTTCACACATTATATTCTCCTAATACAGAGGAAGAATTTCAACATTTTCGGAGCGAAAATTTAGTGGTTTTTTTTTATTTTCGTTTTTTTGGGGTTACTTTCCTCTATTTACATGCATTTGTATTTTTATATGTAATCTTGTGCAATAATAAAGCAATCTGCAGCATTAATTTTTTATTTATTGCATTTTTTAATTTTTTAATTTTTGGTTACGAATACCTCTTCACATATTATATTCTCCTAGTAAAGAGTACGAATTTCAACATTTTCGTTTCGAAAATTTAGTAGTTTTTTTTTATTTTCGTTTTTTTGGGTTTATTTTCCTCAAGTTACATGCATTTATATTTTTATATGTAATATTATGCAATAATAAAGCAATCTGCGGCATTAATTTTTTATTTATTGCATTTTTTTTAGTTTTTTAATTTTTGGACTACGAATACCTCTTCAAACATTATATTCTCCTAATGCAGAGGAAGAATTTCAACACTTTCGGAGCGTAAATTTAGTGTTTTTTTTTTATTTTCGGTTTTTTGTGTTTATTTTCCTCTATTTACATACATTTTTGTATTTTTATATGTAATCTTATGCGTAATAAAGCAATCTGCAGCATTAATTTTTTATTTATTGTGCATTTTTTTAATTTTTTAATTTTTGGTTACGAATACCTCTTCACAAATTATATTCTCCTAGTAAAAAGAGTACGAATTTCAACATTTTCGTTTCGAAAATTTAGTGGTTTCTTTTTATTTTCGTTTTTTTAGGTTTATTTTCCTCAATTTACATACATTTGTATTTTTATATGTAATCTTGTGCAATAATAAAGCAATCCGCAGCATTAATATTTTATTTAATGAATTTTTTAGTTTTTTAATTTTTGGTTACGAATACCTCTTCAAACATTATATTCTCCTAGTACAGAGGAAGAATTTTAAAATTTTCGGAGCGAAATTTTCTTGGGTTATTGTATTTCCGATTTTTGCTGTTAATTTCCAACTATTTGCATGCATTTATATGTTTATATGTAATCTTATGCAATAATAAAGCAATCTGCAGCATTAATTTTTTATTTATTGCATTTTTTAATTTTTGAATTTTTGGTTACGAATACCTCTTCACATATTATATTCTCCTAGTAAAGAGTACGAATTTCAACACTTTCGGAGCGAGAATTTAGTGGTTTTTTTTTATTTTCGTTTTTTTGGGTTTATTTTCCTCAAGTTACATGAATTTATATTTTTATATGTAATATTATGCAATAATAAAGCAATCTGCGGCATTAATTTTTTATATATTGCATTTTTTAATTTTTTAATTTTTGGTTACAAATACCTCTTCACATATTATATTCTCCTAGTAAAGAGTACGAGTTTCAACATTTTCGTTTCTGAAATTTGGTGAATTTTTTTTATTTTCCGGTTTTTTGGGTTTATTTTCCTCTATTTACATACATTTGTATTTTTATATGTAATCTTATGCAATAATAAAGCAATCTGCGGCATTAATTTTTTATTTATTGTATTTTTAGTTTTTAATTTTTGGTTACGAATACCTCTTCAAACATTACTATATTCTCCTAGTACAGAGTGAAGAATTTTAAAATTTTCCGAGCGAAAATTTCATAGTGTTTTTTTATTTTCGCTTTTTTCAAGATAATTTACAACTATTTGCATACATTTATATGTTTATATGTAATCTTATGCAATAATAAAGCAATCTGCAGCATTAATTTTTTATTTATTGCATTTTTTAATTTTTTAAATTTTTGACTACGAATGACCTCTTCACATATTATATTCTCCTAGTAAAGAGTAATGAATTTCAACATTTTCGTTTCGAAAATTTAGTGGTTTTTTTTATTTTCGGTTTTTTGGGTTTATTTTCTCTCAAGTTACATGCATTTATATTTTTATATGTAATCTTATGCAATAATACAAGCAATCTGCAGCATTAATTTTTTATTTATTGCACTTTTTAGTTTTTTAATTTTTGACTACGAATACCTCTTCAAACATTATATTCTCCTAATGCAGAGGAATTACGAATTTCAACACTTTCGTTTCGAAAATTTAGTGGTTTTTTTTTATTTTCGTTTTTTTTTAGGTTTATTTTCCTCAATTTACATACATTTGTATTTTTATATGTAATCTTGTGCAATAATAAAGCAATCCGCAGCATTATTATTTTTTATTTATTGTATTTTTTAGTTTTTTAATTTTTGGTTACGAATACCTCTTCACACATTATATTCTCCTAGTACAGAGGAAGAATTTTAAAAATTTTCGGAGCGAAAAATTTCATGTGTTTTTTTATTTTGCTTTTTTCAAGATAATTTACAACTATTTGCATGCATTTATATGTTTATATGTAATCTTATGCAATAATAAAGCAATCTGCGGCATTAATTTTTTTTATTTATTGCATTTTTTAGTTTTTTAATTTTTGGTTACGAATACCTCTTCACACATTATATTCTCCTAGTGCAGAGGAAGAATTTCAACATTTTCGTAGCGAAAATTTAGTGGTTTTTTTTTATTTTCGGTTTTTTGGGTTTATTTTCCTCTAGTTACATACATTTGTATTTTTATATGTAATGTTATGCAATAATAAAGCAATCTGCGGCATTAATTTTTTATTTATTGCATTTTTTAGTTTTTTAATTTTTGACTACGAATACCTCTTCAAACATTATATTCTCCTAATGCAAGAGGGTAAGAATTTCAACACTTTCGGAGCGAAAATTTAGTGGTTTTTTTTTATTTTCGTTTTTTTAGGTTTAAGCGATTTTCACTCAATTTACATACATTTGTATTTTTATATGTAATCTTATGCAATAATAAAGCAATCCGCAGCATTAATTTTTTATTTATTGCATTTTTTAGTTTTTTAATTTTTGACTACGAATACCTCTTCAAACATTATATTCTCCTAATGCAGAGGAAGAATTTCAACACTTTCGTAGCGAAAATTTAGTGGTTTTTTTTTATTTTCGGTTTTTTGGGTTTATTTTCCTCTATTTACATACATTTGTATTTATATATGTAATCTTATGCAATAATAAAGCAATCTGCAGCATTAATTTTTTATTTATTGTATTTTTTTTAGTTTTTTAATTTTTGGTTACGAATACCTCTTCACACATTATATTCTCCTAGCATAGAGGAAGAATTTTAAAATTTTCGGAGAAAATTTCATGTGTTTTTTTTTTTATTTTGCTTTTTCAAGATAATTTACAACTATTTGCATGTGCATTTATATGTAATCTTATGCAATAATAGCAATTTGCAGCATTAATTTTTATTTATTGTATTTTTAATTTTTTAATTTTTTGGTTACGAATACCTCTCACATATTATATTCTCCTAGTAAAGAGTACGAATTTCAACGTTTTCGTTTCGAAAATTTAGTGGTTTTTTTTTAATTTGGTTTTTTTTGGGTTTTATTTTCCTCAAGTTACATGCATTTATATTTTTATATGTAATATTATGCAATAATAAAGCAATCTGCGGCATTAATTTTTTATTTATTGCATTTTTTAGTTTTTTAATTTTTGACTACGAATACCTTCTTCAAACATTATATTCTCCTAATGCAGAGGAAGAATTTCAACACTTTCGGAGCGAAAATTTAGTGGTTTTTTTTTATTTTCGTTTTTTTAGGTTTATTTTCCTCAATTTACATACATTTGTATTTTTATATGTAATCTTGTGCAATAATAAAGCAATCCGCAGTATAAATTGTTTATTTATTGCATTTTTTTGTTTTTTATTTTTGGGTTACGAATACCTCTTCACACATTATATTCTCCTAGTACAGAGGAAGAATTTCAAAAATTTTCGGAGCGAAAATTTCATGTGGTTTTTTTTATTTTTTCGCTTTTTTCAAGATAATTTACAACTATTTGCATGCATTTATATGTTTATATGTAATCTTATGCAATAATAAAGCAATCTGCGGCATTAATTTTTTATTTATTGCATTTTTTAGTTTTTTGATTTTTGACTACGAATACCTCTTCAAACATTATATTCTCCTAGTGCAGAGGAAGAATTTCAACACTTTCGGAGCGAAAATTTAGTGGTTTTTTTTTTATTTTCGGTTTTTTGGGTTTATTTTCCTCTATTAATACATACATTTGTATTTTTATATGTAATCTCGTGCAATAATAAAGCAATCCGCAGCATTAATTTTTTATTTATTGCATTTTTTAATTTTTTAATTTTTGGTTACGAATACCTCTTCACAGATTATATTCTCCTAGTAAAGAGGACGATAATTTCAACATTTTTTCGTTTCGGAAAATTTAGTGGTTTTTTTTATTTTCGGTTTTTTGGGTTTATTTTCCTCTATTTGCATACATTTATATTTTTATATGTAATCTTATGCAATACAGTTAAAACAATCTGCGGCATTAATTTTATTTATTTATTGCATTTTTTAGTTTTAATTTTTGACTACGAATACCTCTTCAAACATTATATTCTCCTAATGCAGAGGAAGAATTTCAACACTTTCGGAGCGAAAATTTAGTGGTTTTTTTTTATTTTTTTCGGTTTTTTGGGGTTTATTTTCCTCTATTTACATACATTTGTATTTTTATATGTAATCTTGTGCAATAATAAAGCAATCCTATGCGGCATTAATTTTTTATTTATTGTATTTTTTAGTTTTTTAATTTTTGGTTACGAATACCTCTTCAAAGTCATTATATTCTCCTAGTACAGAGAAGAATTTAAAATTTTCGGAGCGAAAATTTCATGTGTTTTTTGTCATTTTTCACATTAATTTATAACTATTTGCATGTATTTATATGTTTATATGTAATCTTATGCAATAATAAAGTAATCTATGCATTACATTTTGTTTACGTATTTTAGTTTTTTAATTTTTGACTACGAACACACTTCTTTCAAATATTTTTCATATTCTCCAATGCAGAGGAAGAATTTCAACACTTTCCGGAGCGAAAATTTTAGTGGTTTTTTTTTATTTTCGGTTTTTTGGGGTTTATTTTCCTCTATTTACATACATTTGTATTTTTATATATGTAATCTTATGCAATAATAAAGCAATCTGCAGCATTAATTTTTTATTTATTGCATTTTTTAATTTTTTAATTTTTGGTTACGAATACCTCTTCACATATTATATTCTCCTAGTAAAGAGTACGGAATTTCAACATTTTCGTTTCGAAAATTTAGTGGTTTTTTTTTATTTTCGTTTTTTTGGGTTTATTTTCCTCAAGTTACATGCATTTATATTTTTATATGTGTAATATTATGCAATAATAAAGCAATCTGCAGGCATTAATTTTTTATTTATTGCATTTTTTAGTTTTTTAATTTTTAGAAGCTACGAATACCTCTTCAAACATTATATTCTCCTAATGCAGAGGAAGAATTTCAACACTTTCGGAGCGAAAATTTAGTGGTTTTTTTTTATTTTCGGTTTTTTGGGTTTATTTTCCTCTCCAATTTACATACATTTGTATTTTTATATGTAATCTTGTGCAATAATAAAGCAATCCGCAGCATTAATTTTTTAATTATTGTATTTTTTAGTTTTTTAATTTTTTGTTAAGAATACCTATTCACACATTATATTCTCATAGTAGATAGTAAGAATTTTAAAAATTTCTTAGAGAAAATTTCAAGTGTTTTTTTATTTTTGCTTTTTTCAAGATAATTTTACAACTATTTGCATGCATTTATATGTTTATATGTAATCTTATGCAATAATAAAGCAATCTGCGGCATTAATTTTTTATTTATTGCATTTTTAATTTTTTAATTTTTGGTTACGAATACCTCTTCACATATTATATTCTCCTAGTAAAGAGTAATAGAATTTCCAACATTTTCGTTTCGAAAATTTAGTGGTTTTTTTTTTGTTTTCGGTTTTTTGGGTTTTATTTTCCTCCAAGTTACATGCATTTATATTTTTATATGTAATATTATGCAATAATAAAGCAATCTGCGGCATTAATTTTTATTTATTGCATTTTTTAGTTTTTAATTTTTGGTTACGAATACCTCTTCACACATTATATTCTCCTAGTGCAGAGGAAGAATTTCAACACTTTTCGTAGCGAAAATTTAGTGGTTTTTTTTTATTTTCGGTTTTTTGGGTTTATTTTCCTCAATTTACATACATTTGTATTTTTCTTGAGTATGTAATCTTGTGCAATAATAAAGCAATCCGCAGCATTAATATTTTATTTATTGCATTTTTTTAATTTTTTAATTTTTGGTTACGAATACCTCTTCACATATTATATTCTCCTATATGCAGAGGACGAATTTCCAACATTTTCCGAGCGAAAATTTAGTGGTTTTTTTTTATTTTTCGTTTTTTTGGGTTTCATTTTCCTCAAGTTACATGCATTTATATTTTTATATGTAATCTTATGCAATAATAAAGCAATCTGCGGCATTAATTTTTTATTTATTGCATTTTTTAGTTTTTTAATTTTTGACTACGAATACCTCTTCAAACATTATATATTCTCCTAATACAGAGGAAGAATTTCAACACTTTCGGAGCGAAAATTTAGTGGTTTTTTTTTATTTTCGTTTTTTTGGGTTTATTTTCCTCTATTTACATACATTTGTATTTTTATATGTAATCTTGTGCAATAATAAAGCAATCCGCAGCATTAATTTTTTATTTATTGTATTTTTTAGTTTTTTAATTTTTTGGTTACGAATACCTCTTCACACATTATATTCTCCCTAGTACAGAGGAAGAATTTCAAAATTTTCGGAGCGAAAATTTCATGGTGTTTTTTTATTTTCGGCTTTTTTCAAGATAATTTACAACTATTTGCATGTATTTATATATGTTTTTATATAGTAATCTTATGCAATAATAAAGCAATCTGCGGCATTAATTTTTTTATTTATTGCATTTTTTAGTTTTCTTTAATTTTTGACTACGAATACCTCTTCAAAAACATTATATTCTCCTAATGCAGAGGAAGAATTTCAACACTTTCCGAGCGAAAATTTAGTGGTTTTTTTTTATTTTCGGTTTTTTGGGTTTATTTTCCTCTATTTACATACATTTTGTATTTTTATATGTAATCTTATGCAATAATAAAGCAATCTGCAGCATTAATTTTTTATTTATTGCATTTTTTAATTTTTTAATTTTTTGGTTACGAATACCTCTTCACATATTATATTCTCCTAGTAAAGAGTACGAATTTCAACATTTTCGTTTCGAAAATTAGTAGTTTTTTTTTATTTTCGTTTTTTTGGGTTTTATTTTTCACTCAAGTTACATGCATTTATATTTTTATATGTAATATTATGCAATAATAAAGCAATTAAATGCAGCATTAATTTTTTATTTATTGCATTTTTTGGTTTTTTAATTTTTGACTACGAATACCTCTTCAAACATTATATTCTCCTAAATGCAAAGAGGAAGAATTTCAACACTTTCGGAGCGAAAATTTAGTGGTTTTTTTTTATTTTCGGTTTTTTGGGTTTATTTTCCTCTATTTACATACATTTGTATTTTTATATGTAATCTTGTGCAATAATAAAGCAATCCGCAGCATTAATTTTTTTATTTATTGTATTTTTTAGTTTTTTAATTTTTTGGTTACGAATACCTCTTCACACATTATATTCTCCTAGTACAGAGGAAGAATTTTAAAATTTTCGGAGCGAAAATTTCATGTGTTTTTTTATTTTGCTTTTTTTCAAGATAATTGCCAACTATTTGCATGCATTTATAGGTTGATATGTAATCTTATGCAATAATGAAGCAATCTGCAGCATTATAATTTTTTATTTATTGCATTTTTTAATTTTTTAATTTTTGGTTACGAATACCTCTTCACATATTATATTCTCCTAGTAAAGATGTACGAATTTCAACATTTTCGTTTCGAAAATTTAGTGGGTTTTTTTTATATTTCGTTTTTTTGGGTTTTTATTTTCCTCAAGTTACATGCATTTATATTTTTATATGTAATATTATGCAATAATAATAAGCAATCTGCGGCATTAATTTTTTATTTATTGCATTTTTTAGTTTTTTAATTTTTGACTACGAAATACCTCTTCAAACATTATATTCTCCTAATGCAGAGGAAGAATTTCAACATTTTTGGCTTGAAAATTTTGTGGTTTTTTTTTATTTTCGTTTTTTTAGGTTTATTTTCCTCAATTTACATACATTTGTATTTTTATATGTAATCTTGTGCAATAATAAAGCAATCCGCAGCATTAATATTTTATTTTATTTGCATTTTTTGAGTTTTTTAATTTTTGGTTACGAATACCTCTCTTCACATATTATATTCTCCTAGTAAGGAGTACGAATTTCAACATTTTCGTTTCGAAAATTTAGTGGTTTTTTTTTATTTTCGTTTTTTTGGGTTTATTTTCCTCAAGTTACATGCATTTATATTTTTATATGTAATATTATGCAATAATAAAGCAATCTGCGGCATTAATTTTTTATTTATTGCATTTTTTTAGTTTTTTAATTTTTGACTACGAATACCTCTTTCAAACATTATATTCTCCTAATGCAGAGGAAGAATTTCAACACTTTCGGAGCGAAAATTTAGTGGTTTTTTTTTATTTTCGGTTTTTTGGGTTTTTATTTTTCCTCTATTTACATACATTTGTATTTTTATATGTAATCTTGTGCAATAATAAAGCAATCCGCAGCATTAATTTTTTATTTATTGTATTTTTTAGTTTTTAATTTTTGGTTACGAATACCTCTTCACACATTATATTCTCCTAGTACAGAGGAAGAATTTTAAAAATTTTCGAGCGAAAAATTTCATGTGTTTTTTTATTTGGCTTTTTTCAAGATAATTTACAACTATTTGCATGTATTTATATGTTTATATGTAATCTTATGCATAATAATAAAGCAATCTGCGGCATTAATTTTTTTATTTATTGCATTTTTAGTTTTTTAATTTTTGACTACGAATACCTCTTCAAACATTATATTCTCCTAATGCAAAGAGGAAGAATTTCAACACTTTCGGAGCGAAAATTTAGTGGTTTTTTTTTTATTTTTTTTCGGTTTTTTGGGTTTATTTTCCTCTAATTTACATATACATTTGTATTTTTATATGTAATCTTGTGCAATAATAAAGCAATCCGCAGCATTAATTTTTTATTTTACTTTTGAATTTTTTTTAATTTTTTTAATTTTTGGTTACGAATACACTCTTCACATATTATATTCTCCTATAGTAAAGAGGTACAGAATTTCAACATTTTCGTTTCGAAAATTTAGTGGTTTTTTTTTATTTTCGTTTTTTTGGGTTTATTTTCCTCAAGTTACATGCATTTATATTTTTATATGTAATATTATGCACATAATAAAGCAATCTGCGGCATTAATTTTTTTATTTATTGCATTTTTTAGCTAATTTTTAATTTTTGACTTACGAATACCTCTTCAAACATTATATTCTCCTAATGCAGAGGAAGCAATTTCACAACACTTTCGGAGCGAAAATTTAGTGGTTTTTTTTTATTTTTCGGTTTTTTGGGTTTATTTTCCTCTATTTACATACATTTGTATTTTTATATGTAATCTTGTGCAATAATAAAGCAATCCGCAGCATTAATTTTTTATTTATTGTATTTTTTAGTTTTTTAATTTTTGGTTACAAATACCTCTCTTCACACATTATATTCTCCTAGTACAGAGGAAGAATTTTAAAAAATTTTTCGGAGCGAAAATTTCATGGTCTTTTTTTAAATTCGCTTTTTTCAAGATAATTTACAACTATTTGCATGCATTTATATGTAATCTTATGCAATAATAAAGCAATCTGCGGCATTAATTTTTTATATATTGCATTTTTTAATTTTTTAATTTTTGGTTACGAATACCTCTTCACATATTATATTTTCCTAGTAAAGAGTAAGAATTTCAACATTTTCGTTTCGAAAATTTAGTGGTTTTTTTTTATTTTCGTTTTTTTTGGGTTTTATTTTCCTCAAGTTACATGCATTTTATGTATTTTTATATGTAATATTATGCAATAATAAAGCAATCTGCGGCATTAATTTTTTATTTATTGCATTTTATAGTTTTTTAAATTTTTACTACGAATACCTCTTCACATATTATATTCTCCTAATACAGAGGAAGAATTTCAACATTTTCGGACCGAAAATTAGTGGTTTTTATTTTATATTCGTTTTTTTAGGTATTATTTTCCTCAATTTACATACATTACTGTATTTTTATATGTAATCTTGTGCAATAATAAAGCAAATCCGCAGCATTAATATTTTTATTTATTGGCATTTTTTAATTTTTTAATTTTTGGTTACGAATACCTCTTCACATATTATATTCTCCTAGTAAAGAGTACGAATTTCAACATTTTCGTGTTCGAAAATTTAGTGGTTTTTTTTATTTTCGTTTTTTTGGAGTTTATTTTCCTCAATTTACATGCATTTAGTATATTTTTATGTAATCTTGTGCAATAATAAAGCAATCCGCAGCATTAATATTTTATTTATTGAATTTTTTTTAGTTTTTAATTTTTGGTTACGAATACCTCTTCACACATTATATTCTCCTAGTACAGAGGAAGAATTTTAAAATTTTCAGGCAGAAAATTTCATGTGTTTTTGTTTTGCTTTTTTCAAGATAATTTACAACTATTTGCATGCATTTATATGTTTATATGTAAGGTCTTGTGCAATACAATAAAGCAATCTGCAGCATTAATTTTTTATTTATTGCATTTTTTAATTTTTTAATTTTTGGTTACGAATACCTCTTCACATATTATATTCTCCTTAGTAAAGAGGTACGAATTTCAAACATTTTCGTAGTTCGAAAATTTAGTGGTTTTTTTTTATTTTCAGTTTTTTTGGGTTTATTTTCCTCAAGTTACATGCATTTATATTTTTATATGTAATATTATGCAATAATAAAGCAATCTGCGGCATTAATTTTTTATTTATTGCATTTTTTAGTTTTTTAATTTTTGACTTTACAGAAGTCACCTTCTTCAAACATTAGTATTCTCCTAATGCAGAGGAAGAATTTCAACACTTTGTTATGGTTCGGCTGTGAGGGAGAGCCGTTCCGTCGCGGGAGCAGTTGGTTCTCGTCCTCCTATCTCCTGTTCCCGACTCTCTGATCGGTACTTCCAACCTGACAGCCGACTACTCGATCCACCGGAAGCGCAGGTTGGGTTGCCTCGCAGTTAAGTCGGTCGTTCTTCTCCTCTCTCTGGGGAGTAAAGTCATACTCGTCGTGCCTTGGAGTAACGGGCCAACGTCATCCGCCGCAGCTGCACGAGGTAGCGCGGGGGCTCGGTCGCCGGTGGCGGCGCTGGTCGTCGTTTCCCCGGGGGTCGTCGGTAGCTCGGGTGCCGGTGACGTCTGGGCTAATACCTTGGTTTCCGAGGTGCGTTCCCGGGGAGGAAGAGGTTCGCCTCCCTTTCGAAAGAGTTCCTCGTTCCCGAAGCCGCAGTTCACTCGCAGTTTTCGATTCTCACGGTCCCTGGCCCTGGCTCGCCTTTGCCGGGGATTCAGACCCATGTGTACTCGGTGTGCTAAGCGTTGCTACCGCTGGATTCAGAGTTGTTCCTTCCCGTGAGTAGCAAGGATGGCGCCTGGAGGGCATCGCCTCGGTACCGATCGGAAGGAGTTCTGACTGGGAGGTCTGAAGCGCTCCGCTGGCAATATACTCGGAGTGTTCCTTAGTCCTTAAAAGGACTGATGTCGGTCGTGAGACCGTATTCCCTTTCTGTAAAGTTGTTTAGTCCTCAAAAGGACTGATGTTATAGATGTAACTAAGTTCCCTTCGTATTGTGTTAGTCCTCAAAAAGGACTGATGTTAGTAACTAGTCCTCAAAAGGACTGATGCTCCAGAGCGTTTGAAAGAGGAAGGAAAGGAAAAAACGCACGGTTCAATTTCCTACGTTTATTGCCTCTCTGGTAGAAACCCGAAGAGCTGTGGTGTTCGCTTCGCAGAGCGACGGTGAGACGGCGGCCGAAAATCTTCTGCGTAGGATCCGCCTAGTAGACTGGCCAGCGGGTGAGTGCTTGGTTCTGAGTGCAGCGGCGCTCCTTTTATGCTCTTACGTCGTATTTAGTGCGCGCACCAATCAGGAGAGGAGCTCGGGTCTTCCCCTCCCAAATTTTTTTGGCCAATCAGTGTCATTCGTCCTGACCGCGTTACGGCGCGCGGACGGATGCTTCGCTTCGCTCCTCGGGTCTCTTACATTTTTTAACCTTATAATTATTCTTCTTACATATCGTAAACACTAATTTTTAACGCTAAACATACTCTTAACAATGAAATTCATAAAGTGACGCGATAACCCTTATAGACAGTGGATGCTTCCTAGACCGTAATTAAGTATTTTCTTATTGTTATTATTGTTCTATGTATATATTTTACTTATATCTAATAATACTAATACTGATCTATCTAAATCTACCTAATCTTAAACTATAATACTCACTAATAGTTACAGTCCGGACGCCTTATAAACTAATGATGGAGTTGCAATACCTGGTAGAGTTTAATTAAACCGCCACTTTCCAGTGGTGAAATTACACATAAGATGCTGACCTCTTTTATTACCCTAAATCGCGAGTAAGTGATCAGTTTTATTCGCGATTCCTGGGAAAATGGAAAACGCATAGAATTTTCCCTGTATATTTTGAATTAGTAGAATTGTAGAAGGGGCGGGGCATGGACCCGGCCGCTCTTTATAGGTAGTTAGAAATCCATTAAGGATGGGACAGAAAAGGTCGTCAAGGCGAGAAATAAGAAGTGAAATTTTTCCATATTAAAATCTAGTGCCTCATAGAGCAGGGACGAAAAATTTTAGGGTTTTTTTGAGCGCTCCCATTCGCCTTGGGCGTATATCAATTTCTCCCTCCTCCGAATAGACCTTTGCTGTCACATTGCTGCAACTCCATGTGGTTAGCTAATATAGATAATAAACATACGTATATGAATAATATATAGTATAGATAATAGTATAGATAGTGTAGATAATAAGTATACGTCTCGATAATATAATTCTAATATTTACAGAACTCGTTTTGGGGTCGTACATAAGGTCGCGAGTCCCTATAGTTGGCTGACCCGTGCCTGCGCAGATTATAACGCCCCCTGGCGTTATCTGGTGGTTCTTGATCCTCTCCCGAGGAATCAGATGCTTGTAGTTCGGTTCTTCGCCGCTTACAGAGCGACGTGCCTCCTCAGCAACATCGTAGGCGACGTAGTGAGCATTGTCAGTGAAACTGGAGATATCGCTGCAGGCTCGTGAAGGCCCCGGAGCGTGGTCCGGTGACTCTGGATTCGGGTTGATCTGATCGAGTCGCGGTGTGTGCGACTGTGCGTCGACTTTGTTTGTCTCCTTCCGCGAAAAGAGTTCATAGAAGGGTGCGCTGTGGTGGCAATCTTCGGCTGGTGATTGTGGTCAGCTTGAGATTCGACACATCCTCGCCTGGAGGAGTCACTGCCTAGTAGTGATATTCCTCGTCAACTACTCTTCTGGGCGGAATCGATGTTGGTTGATCCGCCTCGAGTTTCTCGGGTAGTGGTTGGGGAAGCAGCTGTGCAAAGCCGACACCCACGTGATGTGGTTCCTGAGATGGAGGCAGGCCATAGATCCTTCCCGTGGACCTTTTGAATACGACCGTCCTTCATTATGTGATAAACTTCCCCAGCTAGGGTGCTCTACCACCTGATAGGGGGCCAATTCTCAGGTAGTGCCAAGGGCCGCGTTGTATCCGGCGGCTCTTGTTGGATAACTGGCGGTTGGTCGTGATTACCCACTCTCCGACAGCATAACGTGGGACATAAGGTCTTGTCAACTCAGGTGCGTATCGTTCCTGATACTGCTGTTGGTGACCGCGGGCTTCATCCCTCCCGCTGTAGTCTGATCCGTCTGCAGGGCTGATTTTCTGTTCTGTCGTTTGATCTGGAGTGGAAAGACGCCATTCCCCCGGCAAGAGAATGGTTCTTCCTAAGAGTAGGTCGCTGGGTGTACTACCAGTGGCGGCATTCCGACGGCGACGTAACCCGAAGAGTAGCTCGGGTAAGTACTGGTCCCAGGTGCGTTGATTTCCAGGCTGCAAACGTAGTCTTTAAACCCTTCTTTATTTCTTGATTCCGGTCTTTCTGTTGGGTTCGCTTGTGGGTGATAGGCCGGGGTAGTCCAGAGTTCGCTGTCCCAGTGTCGACTGGCTTCTGTCCACACGTGGCCGGTAAATTGTGTCCCGTTATCACTCAGGATACGGCGAGGGTAGCTCCCAGCGTGAGAAAACTTCATTTTCCAGGACTTGAGTTAACTTTGCAGCGGTGGATTGTCGGAGGGGGAATGCTTCAACCCATCTGGAAAACATGTACGGGTTATGACGACAAGGATGAATCTATTCCCTTTATTCGAACGTGGGTATGGACCCATTAAGTCTACTGCGACTGTCTCCCCACAGCAGTGCGGGCGGGTACGAGGTTCGCTGTCCGATTTTTTGTCGTCCATGTACTGGCTTACAGCATATACAGAGGTGACAACCAGCCACGTATCGACGTATTTCTCTGCTCATCCCCGGCCAGATGAAGTGTTCGCGTATAGCACGAAGAGCTTCTTCGGCGCCAGTGGATGGCTCCGGACAGTGGTGCATCGTGGTATTCCCAGAGTGATCCTCTGTCGCAGTAGTTTGGGCGCTGGTAACAACCATTTGGTGCATGGTCAGTGGACAGTTTCCAGAATCCCTGTTCGTCTAGGCGATGATTTCGTAGGAAAGGTTCTTCGTCTTCGGTGATTCTGCTTTCCACGTGACTGTAATTTTAACCGAAATTTCATTTATTTGGTTACTAATATCTGGATCCTCTATTTGTGCAGCATAGACTTCTCTTGAATAGTGACGGCCTATTTACGGCGTGGAGAACTGGAATGTTGGTGGTGACGGCATCATCTCCGTTCGTTTGATAGTTTGGGTGGGTACCATTCTTTCCGTGTCCGGTTCCCCAGGTGAAGGTTCCTCGGGGTTGGGAAATCTTGACAGCTCGTCAGGTAACTCGTTATCCTTGTACTCCGGGCAGTGCTCGATGTCAAAAGAGTACTCGCTTAGAAGCAGATGCCATCGTCGTTAATTTTGCTCTTGGTATCCTTTTGATTTTTAAGCCAGGTCAGTGTTTTACTGTCTGTGCGTAGAGTGAAGTGTTTATCCTCCAAGTAGGGAGGAGCGATAACGTTTGGTATGGCCCAAATTATCGCTCACAAACATTCTTGCTCGTATGCAATGGGAGTGATATCGGGCTTCGTGGTAGCCGAAAACTTGGCGCTGGCATAGGCGATAATCCTTCGATGCCCGTTGGCTTCTTGTTGCGATTAACACGGCCCCCATTCCTTGGGCGCTGGCGTCAGTCTGCAGTATGAATAGGCAGTGCTGGGTCAGGGCGGCTGGAGCGGTTGATGGTTCCGGAAATGCGGCCTTTGTAGCTTCGAGCGCCTTTTGTGCTTCATGGCGTCCAACGGTAAGGTCGCTTAGGGCTGAGTAGATTCCGCGTTATCGGGGCCGTCAATTCTGAGTATTTTGGCACATATTCATGTAACTCAATTCATGGTCCCGGATAACAAGGGACTGCAGAGCTTTTCTAGTGCGAGGAGGCTTCTGCGTGCTGAGTGATGGCGTCGAGGTGCTTGGGTTGTGTGTAGGTTTCCTTTATCTGTGATGATGTGGCCGAGGTAATCGAGGCTTGTTTGGCCAAAAATTACATTTCGTGGGAGAGCAAGTTAGGCCGTAGATTCCCAATCTTTCCATTACCAAGGATAGGTGGGAGAAGATGACTTTCCCAGGTGAAAATCCGAGTAGATGATGACATCATCTAGGTAAGCGTTGATCGCGAAGTTTCCCCATTGCTCTGCTAACGACGTGGCGCATCATGTTCTGGAAAGTACCTTGGGTGCGTTTTTTAGGCCGAAGGGCATGCGACCCGAAATTGATATTGTCCCCCACTTGGTGTAGAGAAGGCAGTATATTTCTTTGAATCCGGAGATAAGGGTATTCTGCCAGTAACCACTCTTGAGATCAAGAGTCGAAAAGATCCTTGCTGTGCCGAGATTTTTCAGGATATCGTGGATGCGGGGGAAGACATTGAGGCGTATCCACTGTTTGGTCGTTGAGTCGCCGGTAATCCACGCAGAAACCGGTAAGTCTCCATCCTTTTTTCCGGCGACGACGACTGCTGAACTAAACGGCGAGGTTGTTGGCTCTATTATGCCATCCGCCAACATTTCTCTTACTTGGGCGTCAACCCAGCGTCTTTTTTCTTCTGGAAACTTTCTTGGCGGTTCGCGGAAAGGCCTGGGGTCTGACAGGTGAATCTCGTGTTGAACTGTCGTTGTCTGTCGTAATCTTCCGCCTTGATAAAATCGCGGTGATGCGTGTAGCTGTACCATGTTGGAGTGAAGGCTGAAGTGTATTCAGGTGAGAAAACTTGTGAGGCAGCTCCGGTATCGCGGTGTACCGACGATGATTTTCCCTGCTGGTTTCCGGAATTAAATAGTAGCTGTTGACGGGCCGTGTCGCCCACGTAGATGCATCCTAGGCGGTGTTCATGTATGACGTTGTGCTTCATGCACCAGGTGTCCCCGAAAACGAGCTCTTCCAGAGAGGTCAGGACTAACGTAAAATGTACCAGGGTAAAGTGTTTCGTCCCCAATTCTTGGGTGAGAGATCAATTTTTCCGATCAGTTGCAGTACCCATTCCTTCTGCGTAAAGCGAGTTCGGCGTAAGGCGGGCTGGGTCCTAAACTTTTTCTTTGCGTTTCGGTTAGCAATGGAGGCTTTGATGAAATTGTCCGAGGCGCAGGAGTCGATAAATGCCATTACCTCCTTATTCTCCTAGTCGAATGCGAAGGCGAGGTAGACGGCGAGGAGTTGAGCTCGTTACCCTTATTGAGGGTTGGACGACGTGCTGGGCCTGGCGTGATCCGTATTCGTTGGTGGTTGTCTCCAATTTTCCCTGCAAGTCGTTTTTTCGTAAGTTTGCTAGCGTTGGGCAATCTTTTGTGAAAGTGTCGTTCTGGACAGAAACGACATCTTGGTAAGTTCTGGGCACTTGCTGTGTAAACCCCAACTGCGACTTTATGTGCGTAGTTTCCGGCAGTTTTGTTTTGGGTTCCTCCCTTCTTGTTTCACGATGCGGATGTTCCTCGGCTTCGTCTGCTTCTGCTTCCGTTGCGCGGTCGAATAATTCTCCGAAAGTCCGGGGAGATGCTGCGCGAATGACGCGTTTTATTGAAGGGCGAAGTGATTCTAGAAGAATCGGGACTATCATCTTCCTCTGCGGCCTCTTGGTAGGAGTCTGGAAAAGCCAATAAAAACTTCTTGTTGCAGGAAGACCGCCACAGGTTCTTTCTCGGTTTGTTTTTTGGAATACAGGCTGAGCCTGTAGTCGCATTATCACAGAGGGTACTGGCGTAGGCGTTGTAATAGCACCTCTCTGAATTTGTTACAACTCAGGGAAAAGGATTTATAAACTTCCCACCATTTAGCTGCTGAGTCTTGAAGCGCCTTGCCTGCTAGGCGGGTCCATTGAGTCGGCTCTGTTTCCTGTTTGTGCGAAGAAATTTTCGCATTCATCGCAGAAATAATGAAGTGGTCCTTTCTATGATCCATGCCTGAAAACGTCTGTAGAATGGGCTGCGGAGCTCTAAAGGCGCGGATAAGCGCTCTAAGATCGTTGGTGGTGACTTGTGCTAATTCTGCTTCCAGAGGCCTTGCTTGATTGATTATTGGCTCCTGTGGCATGTTGATGCGAGCGGCGGGCGCTGTACGTCGCATTGGTGCATCTGACAACTCATTCCGAACCTGGCCAGTCGGTTCGTAGGATTGATTGCTTCCCTCTCCATCAGCCGGCTCCTGGCTAGATTGTTGTTTGTTGTAGGTGGTGAGTAGACATCTTGACTTCTCCCATCGGCATGCATGAATGTCACCTGCGGTGTGTCAATTCTTCTTGAGGCTGGGACATCGAGTGACTTCAGGTACGGCCTAGGCGTTGGTGACAGGCTAAGACGTTCCTGGTAGGCCGCCGGCGGAGCTTCGGCTTCACGTTCCATTGAGTTGGGCGCCACCGGGTTTTGCTCTTCACTCCCGGAAGTGGGTGAAATCTGGTGTTGACGTGTGGAAATCGTACGTGGTCTACCGCGACCACGCGTTGTACCTGGCGAGCGTATCTTCGTAGAGTTGGTTTAAGTGGGTTCCTTTTAAAAACTCCTGTTTTAAAATTCGTTGAGAAGCCCCCGCACGTTTGGGCCGCCAATTGTTATGGTTCGGCTGTGAGGGAGAGCTCGTTCCAAGTCGCGGGAGCAGTTGGTTCTGTCCTCCTATCTCCTGTTCCCGACTTCTCTGATCGGTACTTCCAACCTGGCAGCCGACTACTCGATCCACCGGAAGCGCAGGTTGGGTTGCCTCGCAGTTAAGTCGGTCGTTCTTCTCTCTCTGGGGAGTAAAGTCATACTCGTCGTGCCTTGAGAGTAACGGGCCACACGTCATCCGCCGCAGCTTCAAGAGGTAGCGCGGGTGCTCGGTAGACGGTGGCGGCGCTTGGTCGTCGTCGTCACCGGGGTCGTCGGTAGCTCGGGTGCCGGGTGACGTCTGGGCTAATACCTTCGGTTTCCGAGGTGCGTTCCCGGGGAGGAAGAGGTTCGCCTCCCTTTCGAAAGAGTTCCCTCGTTCCCGAAGCCGCAGTTCACTTCGCAGTTTTCGATTCTCACGGTCCCTGGCCCTGGCTCGCCTCTTGCCGGGGATTCAGACCCATGTGTACTCGGTGTGTGCTAGTTGCTACCGCTGGATTCAGAGTTGTTCCCTTCCGTGAGTAGCAAGGATGGCGCCCGGGAGGGCATCGCTCGGTACCGGATCGGAAGGAGTTCTGACTGGGAGGTTCTGAAGGCTCCGCTGGCAATATACTCGGAGTGTCTCCTTAGTCCTTAAAAGGACTGATGTCGGTCGTGAGACCGTATTCCTTTCGTAAAAGTTGTTTAGTCCTCAAAAGGACTGATGTTATAGATGTAACTAAGTTCCCTTTCGTATTGTGTTAGTCCTCAAAAGGACTGATGTTAGTAACTAGTCCTCAAAAGGACTGATGCTCCAGAGCGTTTGAAAGAGAGAAGGAAAGGAAAACGCACGGTTCAATTTCCTACGTTTATTGCCTCTCTGGTAGAAACCCGAAGAGCTGTGGTGTTCAAGCTTCTGCAGAGCGACGGTGAGACGGCGGCCGAAAATCTTCTGCGTAGATCCGCCTAGTAGACTGGCCAGCGGGTGAGTGCTTGTCTGAGTGCAGCGGCGCTCCTTTTTATGCTTCATTACGTCGATTAGTGCGCGCACCAATCAGGAGAGGAGCTCGGGTCTTCCCCCTCCCAAATTTTTTGGCCAATCAGGTCATTCGTCCTGACTCGCGTTACGGCGCGCGGACGGATGCTCGCTTCGCTCCTCGGGTCTCTTACATTTTTTAACCTTTATAATTATTCTTCTTACATATCGTAACACTAATTTAACGCTAAACATACTCTTAACAATGAAATTCATAAAGTGACGCCAGGATAACCCTTATAGACAGTGGATGCTTCCTAGATCGTAATTAAAGTATTTTCTTATTGTTATTATTGTTCTATGTATATATTTTACTTATATCTAATAATACTAATACTGATCTATCTAAATCTACCTAATCTAAACTATAATACCTCACTAATAGTTACAGTCCGGACGCCTTATAAACTAATGATGGAGTTGCAATACCTGGTAGAGTTTAATTAAACCGCCACTTTCCAGTGGTGAAATTACACATAAGATGCTGACCTCTTTATTACCCTAAATCGCGAGTAAGTGATCAGTTTATTCGCGATTCCGGGAAAATGGAAACGCATAGAATTTTCCCGTATATTTTGAATTAGTAGAATTGTAGAAGGGGCGGGGCATGGGCCCGGCCGCTCTCAGGTAGTTAGAAATCCATTAAGGATGGGACAGAAAAGGTCGTCAAGGCGAGAAATAAGAAGTGAAATTTTTCCATATTAAAATCTAGTGCTCATAGAGCAGGGACGAAAAATTTTAGGTTTTTTGAGCGCCCCATTCGCCTTGGGCGTATATCAACTTTCGGAGCCGGAAATCTCTTAGTGGTTTTTTTTTATTTTCGGTTTTTTGGGTTTATTTTCCTCTATTTACATACATTTCCTGTATTTTTATATGTAATCTTGTGCAATAATAAAGCAATCTGCGGCATTAATTTTTTATTTATTGCATTTTTTAGTTTTTTAATTTTTGACTACGAATACCTCTTCAAACATTATATTCTCCTAATGCAGAGGAAGAATTTCAACACTTTCGGAGCGAAAATTGTAGTGGTTTTTTTTTATTTTCGGTTTTTTGGGTTTATTTTCCTCAAGTTACATGCATTACTTATATTTTTATATGTAATATTATGCAATAATAAAGCAATCTGCGGCATTACATTTTTTATTATTATTGCATTTTTTGTAGTTTTTTAATTTTTGACTACGAATACCTCTTCAAACATTATATTCTCCTAATTCGCAGAGGAAGAATTTCCAACACTTTCGGAGCGAAAATTTAGTGGGTTTTTTTTTATATTCGTTTTTTTAGGTTTATTTTCCTCAATTTACATACATTTGTATTTTTATATGTAATCTTGTGCAATAATAAAGCAATCCGCAGCATTAATATTTTATTTATTGTATTTTTTAGATTTTTAATTTTTGGTTACGAATACCTCCTTCACACATTATATTCTCCTAGTACAGAGGAAGAATTTTAAAATTTTCGAGCGAAAATTTCATGTGTTTTTTTATTTTGCTTTTTTTAGGATTATTTATATAAATTTGCATGCATTTATATGTTTATATGTAATCTTATGCAATAATAAAGCAATCTGCAGCATTAATTTTTTATTTATTGCATTTTTTAATTTTTTAATTTTTGGTTACGAATACCTTTTCACATATTATATTCTCCTAGTAAAGAGTACGAATTTCAACATTTTCGTTTCGAAAATTTAGTGGTTTTATTTTATTTTCGTTTTTTTGGGTTTATTTTCCTCAAGTTACATGCATTTATATTTTTATATGTAATATTATGCAATAATAAAGCAATCTGCGGCATTAATTTTTTATTTATTGCATTTTTTAGTTTTTTAATTTTTTGACTACGAATACCTCTTCAAACATTATATTCTCCTAATGCAGAGGAAGAATTTCAACACTTTCGGAGCGAAAATTTAGTCGTTTTTTTTTATTTTCGGTTTTTTGGGTTTATTTTTCCTCTATTTACATACATTTGTATTTTTATATGTAATCTTGTGCAATAATAAAGCAATCCGCAGCATTAATTTTTTATTTATTGTATTTTTTAGTTTTTTAATTTTTGGTTACGAATACCTCTTCACACATTATATTCTCCTAGTACAGAGGAAGAATTTTAAAATTTTGGGAGCGAAAAATTTCATGTGTTTTTATATTTGGCTTTTTTCAAGATAATTTACAACTATTTGCATGCATTTATATGTTTATATGTAATCTTATGCAATAATAAAGCAATCTGCGGCATTAATTTTTTATTTATTGCATTTTTAGTTTTTTTAATTTTTGACTTACGAATACCTCTTCAAACATTATATTCTCCTAATGCAGAGTGAAGAATTTCAACACTTTCGGAGCGAAAATTTAGTGGTTTTTTTTTATTTTCGGTTTTTTGGGTTTATTTTCCTCAAGTTACATGCATTTATATTTTTATATGTAATATTATGCAATAATAAAGCAAATCTGCGGCATTAATTTTTTATTTATTGCATTTTTTAGTTTTTTAATTTTTGACTACGAATACCTCTTCAAACATTATATTCTCCTAATGCAGAGGAAGAATTTCAACACTTTCGGAGCGAAAATTTAGTGGTTTTTTTTTATATTCGTTTTTTTAGGTTTATTTTCCTCAATTTACATACATTTGTATTTTTATATGTGTAATCTTGTGCAATAATAAAGCAATCCGCAGCATTAATATTTTATTTATTGTATTTTTTAGATTTTTAATTTTTGGTTACGAATACCTCTTCACACATTATATTCTCCTATAGTACAGAGGAAGAATTTTAAAATTTTCGGAGCGAAAATTTCATGTGTTTTTTTTATTTTGCTTTTTTCAAGATATAATTTACAACTATTTGCATGCATTTATATGTTTATATGTAATCTTATGCAATAATAAAGCAATCTGCAGCATTAATTTTTTATTTATTGCATTTTTTAATTTTTTTAATTTTTGGTTACGAATACCTCTTCACATATTATATTCTCCTAGTAAAGAGTACGAATTTCAACATTTTCGTTTCTGAAAATTTAGTGCGGTTTTTTTTTATTTTCGTTTTTTTGGGTTTATTTTCCTTCAAGTTACATGCATTTATATTTTTATATGTAATATTATGCAATAATAAAGCAATCTGCGGCATTAATTTTTTATTTATTGCATTTTTTAGTTTTTTAATTTTTGACTACGAATACCTTTTCAAACATTATATTCTCCTAATGCAGAGGAAGAATTTCAACACTTCTCGGAGCGAAAATTTAGTGGTTTTTTTTTATTTTCGGTTTTTTGGGTTTATTTTCCTCACTATTTACATACATTTGTATTTTTATATGTAATCTTGTGCAATAATAAAAAAGCAATCCGCAGCATTAATTTTTTATTTATTGTATTTTTTAGTTTTTTAATTTTTTTGGTTACGAATACCTCTTCACACATTATATTCTCCTCGTTTAGTACAGAGGAAGAATTTTAAAAATTTTCGGAGCGAAAATTCTCCATAGTGTTTTTTTATTTGGCTTTTTTTCAAGATAATTTACAACTATTTGCATGTATTTATATGTTTATATGTAATCTTATGCAATAATAAAGCAATCTGCGGCATTAATTATTTATTTATTGCATGTATTAGTTTTTTAATTTTTGGTTACGAATACCTCTTCAAACATTATATTCTCCTAATGCAGAGGAAGAATTTCAACACTTTCGGAGCGAAAATTTAGTGGTTTTTTTTTATTTTCGGTTTTTTGGGTTTATTTTCCTCTATTTACATACATTTGTATTTTTATATGTAATCTTGTGCAATAATAAAGCAATCCGCAGCATTTAATTTTTTATTTATTGTATTTTTTAGTTTTTTAATTTTTGGTTACGAAATACCTCTTCACACATTATATATCTCCTAGTACAGAGGAAGAATTTTAAAATTTTCGGAGCGAAAATTTCATGGTTGTTTTTTTATTTGGCTTTTTTCAAGATAATTTACAACTATTTGCATGCATTTATATGTTTATATGTGTAATCTTATGCAATAATAAAGCAATCTGCGGCATTAATTTTTTATTTATTGCATTTTTTAGTTTTTTAATTTTTGACTACGAATACCTCTTCAAACATTATATTCTCCTAATGCAAGAGGAAGAATTTCCAACACTTTCGGAGCGAAAATTTAAGTGGTTTTTTTTTTATTTTCGTTTTTTTTTTGGGTTTATTTTCCTCAAGTTACATGCATTTATATTTTTATATGTAATATTATGCACATAATAAAGCAATCTGCGGCATTAATTTTTTATTTATTGCATTTTTTAAGTTTTTTAATTTTTGACTACCGAATACCTCTTCAAACATTATATTCTCCTAATGCAGAGGAAGAATTTCAACACTTTCGTTTCGAAAAATTTAGTCGTTTTTTTTTATTTTCGGTTTTTTGGGTTTATTTTTCCTCTATTTACATACATTTGTATTTTTATATGTAATCTTGTGCAATAATAAAAGCAATCCGCAGCATTAATTTTTTATTTATTGTATTTTTTAGTTTTTTAATTTTTGGTTACGAATACCTCTTCACACATTATATTCTCCTAGTACAGAGGAAGAATTTTAAACACTTTCGGAGCGAAAATTTCAGTGGTTTTTTTTTATTTTCGCTTTTTTCAAGATAATTTACAACTATTTGCATGTGCATTTATATGTTTATATGTAATCTTATGCAATAATAAAGCAATCTGCAGCATTAATTTTTTATTTATTGCATTTTTTGTAATTTTTTTAATTTTTGGTTACGAATACCTTTTCACATATTATATTCTCCTAGTAAAGAGTACGAATTTCAACATTTTCGATTTTCACTTGAAAATTTAGTGGTTTTATTTTATTTTCGTTTTTTTGGGTTTATTTTCCTCAAGTTTTACATACATTTATATTTTTATATGTAATATTATGCAATAATAAAGCAATCTGCGGCATTAATTTTTTTATTTATTGCATTTTCTTTTAGTTTTTTAATTTTTGACTACGAATACCTCTTCAAACATTATATTCTCCCTAATGCAGAGGAAGAATTTCAACACTTTTCTGGGAGCGAAAATTTCTAGTCGTTTTTTTTTTTATTTTCAAGGGTTTTTTGGGTTTATTTTCCTCTATTTACATACATTTGTATTTTTATATGTAAATCTTGTGCAATAATAAAGCAATCCGCAGCATTAATTTTTTATTTATTGTATTTTTTTAGTTTTTTAATTTTTGGTTACGAATACCTTCTTCACACATTATATTCTCCTAGTACAGAGGAAGAATTTTAAAATTTTCGGAGCGAAAAATTTCATGTGTTTTTTTATTTGGCTTTTTTTCAAAGATAATTTACAACTATTTGCATGCATTTATATGTTTATATGTAATCTTATGCAATAATAAAGCAATCTGCGGCATTAATTTTTTATTTATTGCATTTTTTAGTTTTTTAATTCTTGACTACGAATACCTCTTCAAACATTATATTCTCCTAATGCAGAGGAAGAATTTCAACATTCCCTTTCGGAGCTGAAAATTTAGTGGTTTTTTTTTATTTTCGGTTTTTTTTAGTGTTATTTTCCTCAAGTTACATGCATTTATATTTTTATATGTAATATTATGCAATAATAAAGCAATCTGCGGCATTAATTTTTTATTTATTGCATTTTTTAGTTTCTTAATTTTTGACTATGAATACCTCTTCAAAACATTATATTCTCCTAATGCAGAGGAAAGAATTCTCAACACTTTCGGAGCCGAAAATTTAGTGTAGTTTTTTTTTATATTCGTTTTTTTAGGTTTATTTTCCTCAATTTACATACACATTTGTATTTTTATATGTAATCTTGTAGCAATAAATAAAGCAATCCGCAGCTTTATTAATATTTTATTTATTGTATTTTTTAGATTTTTAATTTTTGGTTACGAATACCTCTTCACACATTATATTCTCCCTAGTACAGAGAGGAAGAATTTTAAAATTTTCGGAGCCGAAAATTTCATGTGTTTTTTTATTTTGCTTTTTTTCAAGATAATTTACAACTATTTGCATGCATTTATATGTTTATATGTAATCTTATGCAATAATAAAGCAATCTGCAGCATTAATTTTTTATTTATTGCATTTTTAGTTTTTTAATTTTTAACTACGAATACCTCTTCAAACATTATATTCTCCTAATGCAAGAGGAAGAATTTCAACACTTTCGGAGCGAAAATTTAGTGGTTTTTTTTATTTTCGGTTTTTTTTTGTTTATTTTCCTCTATTTACATACATTTGTATTTTTATATGTAATCTTGTGCAATAATAAAGCAATCCACAGCATTAATTTTTATTTATTGTATTTTTTAGTTTTTAATTTTTGGTTACGAAATACCTCTCTTTCACATATTATATTCTCCTAGTAAAGAGTAATAGAATTTCAACATTTTCGTTTCGAAAATTTAGTGGTTTTTTTTTATTTTCGTTTTTTTTTGGGTTTTATTTTTCCTCCAAGTTACATGCATTTATATTTTTATATGTAATATTATGCACACATAATAAAGCAATCTGCGGCATTAATTTTTTATTTATTGCATTTTTTAGTTTTTTAATTTTTGACTACGAATACCTCTTCAAACATTATATTCTCCTAATGCAGAAGGAAGAATTTCAAATTAACTTTCGGAGCGAAAATTTAGTGGTTTTTTTTTATTCTCGGTTTTTTGGGTTTATTTTCCTCTATTTACATACATTTGTATTTTTATATGTAATCTTGTGCAATAATAAAGCAATCCGCAGCATTAATTTTTTATTTATTGTATTTTTTAGTTTTTTTTTAATTTTTGGTTACGAATACCTCTTCTACACATTATATTCTCCTAGTACAGATGGGGGGGGGGGGGGGGGGGGGGGGGGGGGGGGGGGGGGGGGGGGGCTAGGAAGAATTTTTAAAATTTTCGGAGCGAAAAATTTCATGTGTTTTTTTATTTTGGCTTTTTTCAAGATAATTTACAACTATTTGCATGTATTTATATGTTTATATATGTAATCTTATGCAATAATAAAGCAATCTGCGGACATTAATTTTTTATTTATTGCATTTTTTAGGTTTTTTTAATTTTTGACTACGAATACCTCTTCAAACATTATATATTCTCCTAATGCAGAGGAAGAATTTCAACACTTTCGGAGCGAAAATTTAGTGGTTTTTTTTTTATGTTCGTTTTTTTGGGTTTATTTTCCTCAATTTACATACATTTGTATTTTTATATGTAATCTTGTGCAATAATAAAGCAATCCGCAGCATTAATATTTTATTTATTGTATTTTTTAGTTTTTTAATTTTTGGTTACATGAATACCTCTTCACACATTATATTCTCCTAGTACAGAGGGAAGAATTTCAAAATTTTCGGAGCGAAAATTTCATGTGTTTTTTTTTATTTGTCTTTTTTCAAGATAATTTACAACTATTTGCATGCATTTATATGTTTATATGTAATCTTATGCAATAATAAAGCAATCTGCGGCATTAATTTTTTATTTATTGCATTTTTTAGTTTTTTAATTTTTGACTACGAATACCTCTTCAAACATTATATTCTCCTAATGCAGAGGAAGAATTTCAACACTTTCGGAGCGAAAATTTAGTGGTTTTTTTTTATTTTCGTTTTTTTAGGTTTATTTTCCTCAATTTACATACATTTGTATTTTTATATGTAATCTTGTGCAATAATAAAGCAATCCGCAGCATTAATATTTTATTTATTGAATTTTTTAGTTTTTTAATTTTTGGTTACGAATACCTCTTCACACATTATATTCTCCTAGTACAGAGGAAGAATTTTAAAATTTTCGGAGCGAAAATTTCATGTGTTTTTTTATTTTGCTTTTTTCAAGATAATTTACAACTATTTGCATGCATTTATATGTTTATATGTAATCTTATGCAATAATAAAGCAATCTGCAGCATTAATTTTTTATTTATTGCATTTTTTAATTTTTTAATTTTTGGTTACGAATACCTCTTCACATATTATATTCTCCTAGTAAAGAGTACGAATTTCAACATTTTCGTTTCGAAAATTTAGTGGTTTTTTTTTATTTTCGTTTTTTTGGGTTTATTTTCCTCAAGTTACATGCATTTATATTTTTATATGTAATATTATGCAATAATAAAGCAATCTGCGGCATTAATTTTTTATTTATTGCATTTTTTAGTTTTTTAATTTTTGACTACGAATACCTCTTCAAACATTATATTCTCCTAATGCAGAGGAAGAATTTCAACACTTTCGGAGCGAAAATTTAGTGGTTTTTTTTTATTTTCGGTTTTTTGGGTTTATTTTCCTCTATTTACATACATTTGTATTTTTATATGTAATCTTGTGCAATAATAAAGCAATCCCCAGCATTAATTTTTTATTTATTGAATTTTTTAGTTTTTGAATTTTTGGTTACGAATACCTCTTCACACATTATATTCTCCTAGTACAGAGGAAGAATTTTAAAATTTTCGGAGCGAAAATTTCATGTGTTTTTTTATTTGTCTTTTTTCAAGATAATTTACAACTATTTGCATGCATTTATATGTTTTATATGTAATCTTATGCAATAATAAAGCAATCTGCGGCATTAATTTTTTATTTATTGCATTTTTTAGTTTTTTAATTTTTGACTACGAATACCTCTTCAAACATTATATTCTCCTAATGCAGAGGAAGAATTTCAACACTTTCGGAGCGAAAATTTAGTGGTTTTTTTTTATTTTCGGTTTTTTGGGTTTATTTTCCTCTATTTACATACATTTGTATTTTTATATGTAATCTTGTGCAATAATAAAGCAATCCGCAGCATTAATATTTTATTTATTGAATTTTTTAGTTTTTGAATTTTTGGTTACGAATACCTCTTCACACATTATATTCTCCTAGTACAGAGGAAGAATTTTAAAATTTTCGGAGCGAAAATTTCATGTGTTTTTTTATTTTGCTTTTTTCAAGATAATTTACAACTATTTGCATGCATTTATATGTTTATATGTAATCTTATGCAATAATAAAGCAATCTGCAGCATTAATTTTTTATTTATTGCATTTTTTAATTTTTTAATTTTTGGTTACGAATACCTCTTCACATATTATATTCTCCTAGTAAAGAGTACGAATTTCAACATTTTCGTTTCGAAAATTTAGTGGTATTTTTTTATTTTCGTTTTTTTGGGTTTATTTTCCTCAAGTTACATGCATTTATATTTTTATATGTAATATTATGCAATAATAAAGCAATCTGCGGCATTAATTTTTTATTTATTGCATTTTTTAGTTTTTTAATTTTTGACTACGAATACCTCTTCAAACATTATATTCTCCTAATGCAGAGGAAGAATTTCAACACTTTCGGAGCGAAAATTTAGTGGTTTTTTTTTATTTTCGGTTTTTTGGGTTTATTTTCCTCAATTTACATACATTTGTATTTTTATATGTAATCTTGTGCAATAATAAAGCAATCCGCAGCATTAATTTTTTATTTATTGTATTTTTTAGATATTTAATTTTTGGTTACGAATACCTCTTCACACATTATATTCTCCTAGTACAGAGGAAGAATTTTAAAATTTTCGGAGCGAAAATTTCATGTGTTTTTTTATTTGTCTTTTTTCAAGATAATTTACAACTATTTGCATGCATTTATATGTTTATATGTAATCTTATGCAATAATAAAGCAATCTGCAGCATTAATTTTTTATTTATTGCATGTTTTAGTTTTTTAATTTTTGACTACGAATACCTCTTCAAACATTATATTCTCCTAATGCAGAGGAAGAATTTCAACACTTTCGGAGCGAAAATTTAGTGGTTTTTTTTATTTTCGTTTTTTTGGGTTTATTTTCCTCAAGTTACATGCATTTATATTTTTATATGTAATATTATGCAATAATAAAGCAATCTGCGGCATTAATTTTTTATATATTGCATTTTTTAATTTTTTAATTTTTGGTTACGAATACCTCTTCACATATTATATTTTCCTAGTAAAGAGTACGAATTTCAACATTTTCGTTTCGAAAATTTAGTGGTTTTTTTTTATTTTCGTTTTTTTGGGTTTATTTTCCTCAAGTTACATGCATTTATATTTTTATATGTAATATTATGCAATAATAAAGCAATCTGCAGCATTAATTTTTTATTTATTGCATTTTTTAATTTTTTAATTTTTGGTTACGAATACCTCTTCACATATTACATTCTCCTAGTAAAGAGTACGAATTTCAACATTTTCGTTTCGAAAATTTAGTGGTTTTTTTTTATTTTCGTTTTTTTGGGTTTATTTTCCTCAAGTTACATGCATTTATATTTTTATATGTAATATTATGCAATAATAAAGCAATCTGCGGCATTAATTTTTTATTTATTGCATTTTTTAGTTTTTTAATTTTTAACTACGAATACCTCTTCAAACATTATATTCTCCTAATGCAGAGGAAGAATTTCAACACTTTCGGAGCGAAAATTTAGTGGTTTTTTTTTATTTTCGTTTTTTTAGGTTTATTTTCCTCAATTTACATACATTTGTATTTTTATATGTAATCTTGTGCAATAATAAAGCAATCCGCAGCATTAATATTTTATTTATTGTATTTTTTAGTTTTTTATTTTTTGGTTACGAATACCTCTTCACACATTATATTCTCCTAGTACAGAGGAAGAATTTTAAAATTTTCGGAGCGAAAATTTCATGTGTTTTTTTATTTTGCTTTTTTCAAGATAATTTACAACTATTTGCATGCATTTATATGTAATCTTATGCAATAATAAAGCAATCTGCGGCATTAATTTTTTATATATTGCATTTTTTAATTTTTTAATTTTTGGTTACGAATACCTCTTCACATATTATATTTTCCTAGTAAAGAGTACGAATTTCAACATTTTCGTTTCGAAAATTTAGTGGTTTTTTTTTTATTTTCGTTTTTTTGGGTTTATTTTCCTCAAGTTACATGCATTTATATTTTTATATGTAATATTATGCAATAATAAAGCAATCTGCGGCATTAATTTTTTATTTATTGCATTTTTTAGTTTTTTAATTTTTGACTACGAATACCTCTTCAAACATTATATTCTCCTAATGCAGAGGAAGAATTTCAACACTTTCGGAGCGAAAATTTAGTGGTTTTTTTTTATTTTCGTTTTTTTGGGTTTATTTTCCTCAAGTTACATGCATTTATATTTTTATATGTAATATTATGCAATAATAAAGCAATCTGCGGCATTAATTTTTTATATATTGCATTTTTTAATTTTTTAATTTTTGGTTACGAATACCTCTTCACATATTATATTTTCCTAGTAAAGAGTACGAATTTCAACATTTTCGTTTCGAAAATTTAGTGGTTTTTTTTTATTTTCGTTTTTTTGGGTTTATTTTCCTCAAGTTACATGCATTTATATGTTTATATGTAATCTTATGCAATAATAAAGCAATCTGCAGCATTAATTTTTTATTTATTGCATTTTTTAGTTTTTTAATTTTTGACTACGAATACCTCTTCAAACATTATATTCTCCTAATGCAGAGGAAGAATTTCAACACTTTCGGAGCGAAAATTTAGTGGTTTTTTTTTATTTTCGTTTTTTTTGGGTTTATTTTCCTCAAGTTACATGCATTTATATGTTTATATGTAATCTTATGCAATAATAAAGCAATCTGCAGCATTAATTTTTTATTTATTGCATTTTTTAGTTTTTTAATTTTTGACTACGAATACCTCTTCAAACATTATATTCTCCTAATGCAGAGGAAGAATTTCAACACTTTCGGAGCGAAAATTTAGTGGTTTTTTTTTATTTTCGGTTTTTTGGGTTTATTTTCCTCTATTTACATACATTTGTATTTTTATATGTAATCTTGTGCAATAATAAAGCAATCCGCAGCATTAATTTTTTATTTATTGTATTTTTTAGTTTTTTAATTTTTGGTTACGAATACCTCTTCACACATTATATTCTCCTAGTACAGAGGAAGAATTTTAAAATTTTCGGAGCGAAAATTTAGTGGTTTTTTTTTATTTTCGTTTTTTTGGGTTTATTTTCCTCAAGTTACATGCATTTATATTTTTATATGTAATATTATGCAATAATAAAGCAATCTGCGGCATTAATTTTTTATATTATGCATTTTTTAATTTTTTAATTTTTGGTTAAGAATACATATTCACATATTATATTTTCCTAGTAAAGAGTACGAATTTCAACATTTTCGTTTCGAAAATTTAGTGGTTTTTTTTATTTTCGTTTTTTTTGGGTTTATTTTCCTCAAGTTACATGCATTTATATTTTTATATGTAATATTATGCAATAATAAAGCAATCTGCAGCATTAATTTTTTATTTATTGCATTTTTTAATTTTTTAATTTTTGGTTACGAATACCTCTTCACATATTATATTCTCCTAGTAAAGAGTACGAATTTCAACATTTTCGTTTTGAAAATTTAGTGGTTTTTTTATTTTCGTTTTTTTGGGTTTATTTTCCTCAAGTTACATGCATTTATATTTTTATATGTAATATTATGCAATAATAAAGCAATCTGCGGCATTAATTTTTTATTTATTGCATTTTTTAGTTTTTTAATTTTTAACTACGAATACCTCTTCAAACATTATATTCTCCTAATGCAGAGGAAGAATTTCAACACTTTCGGAGCGAAAATTTAGTGGTTTTTTTTTATTTTCGTTTTTTTAGGTTTTATTTTCCTCAATTTACATACATTTGTATTTTTATATGTAATCTTGTGCAATAATAAAGCAATCCGCAGCATTAATATTTTATTTATTGTATTTTTTAGTTTTTTATTTTTTGGTTACGAATACCTCTTCACACATTATATTCTCCTAGTACAGAGGAAGAATTTTAAAATTTTCGGAGCGAAAATTTCATGTGTTTTTTTATTTTGCTTTTTTCAAGATAATTTACAACTATTTGCATGCATTTATATGTAATCTTATGCAATAATAAAGCAATCTGCGGCATTAATTTTTTATATATTGCATTTTTTAATTTTTTAATTTTTGGTTACGAATACCTCTTCACATATTATATTTTCCTAGTAAAGAGTACGAATTTCAACATTTTCGTTTCGAAAATTTAGTGGTTTTTTTTTTATTTTCGTTTTTTTTTTGGGTTTATTTTCCTCAAGTTACATGCATTTATATTTTTATATGTAATATTATGCAATAATAAAGCAATCTGCGGCATTAATTTTTTATTTATTGCATTTTTTAGTTTTTTAATTTTTGACTTCGAATTCCCCTTCAAACATTATATTCTCCTAATGCAGAGGAAGAATTTCAACACTTTCGGAGCGAAAATTTAGTGGTTTTTTTTTATTTTCGTTTTTTTAGGTTTATTTTCCTCAATTTACATACATTTGTATTTTTATATGTAATCTTGTGCAATAATAAAGCAATCCGCAGCATTAATATTTTATTTATTGTATTTTTTAGTTTTTTAATTTTTGGTTACGAATACCTCTTCACACATTATATTCTCCTAGTACAGAGGAAGAATTTTAAAATTTTCGGAGCGAAAATTTCATGTGTTTTTTTATTTTGCTTTTTTCAAGATAATTTACAACTATTTGCATGCATTTATATGTTTATATGTAATCTTATGCAATAATAAAGCAATCTGCGGCATTAATTTTTTATTTATTGCATTTTTTAGTTTTTTAATTTTTGACTACGAATACCTCTTCAAACATTATATTCTCCTAATGCAGAGGAAGAATTTCAACACTTTCGGAGCGAAAATTTAGTGGTTTTTTTTTATTTTCGGTTTTTTGGGTTTATTTTCCTCAAGTTACATGCATTTATATGTTTATATGTAATCTTATGCAATAATAAAGCAATCTGCGGCATTAATTTTTTATTTATTGCATTTTTTAGTTTTTTAATTTTTGACTACGAATACCTCTTCAAACATTATATTCTCCTAATGCAGAGGAAGAATTTCAACACTTTCGGAGCGAAAATTTAGTGGTTTTTTTTTATTTTCGTTTTTTTGGGTTTATTTTCCTCAAGTTACATGCATTTATATTTTTATATGTAATATTATGCAATAATAAAGCAATCTGCGGCATTAATTTTTTATATATTGCATTTTTTAATTTTTTAATTTTTGGTTACGAATACCTCTTCACATATTATATTTTCCTAGTAAAGAGTACGAATTTCAACATTTTCGTTTCGAAAATTTAGTGGTTTTTTTTTATTTTCGTTTTTTTGGGTTTATTTTCCTCAAGTTACATGCATTTATATGTTTATATGTAATCTTATGCAATAATAAAGCAATCTGCGGCATTAATTTTTTATTTATTGCATTTTTTAGTTTTTTAATTTTTGACTACGAATACCTCTTCAAACATTATGTTCTCCTAATGCAGAGGAAGAATTTCAACACTTTCGGAGCGAAAATTTAGTGGTTTTTTTTTATTTTCGTTTTTTTGGGTTTATTTTCCTCAAGTTACATGCATTTATATTTTTATATGTAATATTATGCAATAATAAAGCAATCTGCGGCATTAATTTTTTATTTATTGTATTTTTTAGTTTTTTAATTTTTGGTTACGAATACCTCTTCACACATTATATTCTCCTAGTACAGAGGAAGAATTTTAAAATTTTCGGAGCGAAAATTTCATGTGTTTTTTTATTTTGCTTTTTTCAAGATAATTTACAACTATTTGCATGCATTTATATGTTTATATGTAATCTTATGCAATAATAAAGCAATCTGCGGCATTAATTTTTTATTTATTGCATTTTTTAGTTTTTTAATTTTTGACTACGAATACCTCTTCAAACATTATATTCTCCTAATGCAGAGGAAGAATTTCAACACATTCGGAGCGAAAATTTAGTGGTTTTTTTTTATTTTCGTTTTTTTGGGTTTATTTTCCTCAAGTTACATGCATTTATATTTTTATATGTAATATTATGCAATAATAAAGCAATCTGCGGCATTAATTTTTTATATATTGCATTTTTTAATTTTTTAATTTTTGGTTACGAATACCTCTTCACATATTATATTTTCCTAGTAAAGAGTACGAATTTCAACATTTTCGTTTCGAAAATTTAGTGGTTTTTTTTTATTTTCGTTTTTTTGGGTTTATTTTCCTCAAGTTACATGCATTTATATGTTTATATGTAATCTTATGCAATAATAAAGCAATCTGCGGCATTAATTTTTTATTTATTGCATTTTTTAGTTTTTTAATTTTTGACTACGAATACCTCTTCAAACATTATATTCTCCTAATGCAGAGGAAGAATTTCAACACTTTCGGAGCGAAAATTTAGTGGTTTTTTTTTATTTTCGTTTTTTTGGGTTTATTTTCCTCAAGTTACATGCATTTATATTTTTATATGTAATATTATGCAATAATAAAGCAATCTGCGGCATTAATTTTTTATATATTGCATTTTTTAATTTTTTAATTTTTGGTTACGAATACCTCTTCACATATTATATTTTCCTAGTAAAGAGTACGAATTTCAACATTTTCGTTTCGAAAATTTAGTGGTTTTTTTTTATTTTCGTTTTTTTGGGTTTATTTTCCTCAAGTTACATGCATTTATATGTTTATATGTAATCTTATGCAATAATAAAGCAATCTGCGGCATTAATTTTTTATTTATTGCATTTTTTAGTTTTTTAATTTTTGACTACGAATACCTCTTCAAACATTATATTCTCCTAATGCAGAGGAAGAATTTCAACACTTTCGTTTCGAAAATTTAGTGTTTTTTTTTTATTTTCGTTTTTTTGGGTTTATTTTCCTCAAGTTACATGCATTTATATTTTTATATGTAATAGTATGCAATAATAAAGCAATCTTATGCATTAATTTTTTATTTATTGAATTTTTTAGTTTTTTATTTTTTGACTACGAATACCTCTTCAAACATTATATTCTCCTAATGCAGAGGAAGAATTTCAACACTTTCGGAGCGAAAATTTAGTGGTTTTTTTTTTATTTTCGGTTTTTTGGGTTTATTTTCCTCTATTTACATACATTTGTATTTTTATATGTAATCTTGTGCAATAATAAAGCAATCCGCAGCATTAATTTTTTATTTATTGTATTTTTTAGTTTTTTTAATTTTTGGTTACGAATACCTCTTCACACATTATATTCTCCTAGTACAGAGGAAGAATTTTAAAATTTTCTGAGCGAAAATTTAGTGGTTTTTTTTTATTTTCTTTTTTTTGGTTTTATTTTCCACAAGTAACATGCATTAATATTTTTATATGTAATATTATGCAATAATAAAGCAATCTGCGGCATTAATTTTTTATATTATGCATTTTTTAATTTTTTAATTTTTGGTTACGAATACCTCTTCACATATTATATTTTCCTAGTAAAGAGTACGAATTTCAACATTTTCGTTTCGAAAATTTAGTGGTTTTTTTTTATTTTCGTTTTTTTGGGTTTATTTTACTCAAGTTACATTCATTTATATTTTTATATGTAATTTTATGCAATAATAAAGCAATCTGCAGCATTAATTTTTTATTTATTGCATTTTTTAATTTTTTAATTTTTGGTTACGAATACCTCTTCACATATTATATTCTCCTAGTAAAGAGTACGAATTTCAACATTTTCGTTTCGAAAATTTAGTGGTTTTTTTTTATTTTCGTTTTTTTGGGTTTATTTTCCTCAAGTTACATGCATTTATATGTTTATATGTAATCTTATGCAATAATAAAGCAATCTGCTGCATTAATTTTTTATTTATTGCATTTTTTAGTTTTTTAATTTTTGACTACGAATACCTCTTCAAACATTATATTCTCCTAATGCAGAGGAAGAATTTCAACACTTTCGGAGCGAAAATTTAGTGGTTTTTTTTTATTTTCGGTTTTTTGGGTTTATTTTCCTCAATTTACATACATTTGTATTTTTATATGTAATCTTGTGCAATAATAAAGCAATCCGCAGCATTAATATTTTATTTATTGTATTTTTTAGTTTTTTATTTTTTGGTTACGAATACCTCTTCACACATTATATTCTCCTAGTACAGAGGAAGAATTTTAAAATTTTCGGAGCGAAAATTTCATGTGTTTTTTTATTTTGCTTTTTTCAAGATAATTTACAACTATTTGCATGCATTTATATGTAATCTTATGCAATAATAAAGCAATCTGCGGCATTAATTTTTTATATATTGCATTTTTTAATTTTTTAATTTTTGGTTACGAATACCTCTTCACATATTATATTTTCCTAGTAAAGAGTACGAATTTCAACATTTTCGTTTCGAAAATTTAGTGGTTTTTTTTTATTTTCGTTTTTTTGGGTTTATTTTCCTCAAGTTACATGCATTTATATTTTTATATGTAATATTATGCAATAATAAAGCAATCTGCGGCATTAATTTTTTATTTATTGCATTTTTTAGTTTTTTAATTTTTGACTACGAATACCTCTTCAAACATTATATTCTCCTAATGCAGAGGAAGAATTTCAACACTTTCGGAGCGAAAATTTAGTGGTTTGTTATTAAATTCTGTTTTTTAGGTTTATTTTCCTCAATTTACATACATTTGTATTTTTATATGTAATCTTGTGCAATAATAAAGCAATCCGCAGCATTAATATTTTATTTATTGTATTTTTTAGTTTTTTATTTTTTGGTTACGAATACCTCTTCACACATTATATTCTCCTAGTACAGAGGAAGAATTTTAAAATTTTCGGAGCGAAAATTCCATGTGTTTTTTTATTTTGCTTTTTTCAAGATAATTTACAACTATTTGCATGCATTTATATGTAATCTTGTGCAATAATAAAGCAATCCGCAGCATTAATATTTTATTTATTGTATTTTTTAGTTTTTTAATTTTTGGTTACGAATACCTCTTCACACATTATATTCTCCTAGTACAGAGGAAGAATTTTAAAATTTTCGGAGCGAAAATTTCATGTGTTTTTTTATTTTGCTTTTTTCAAGATAATTTACAACTATTTGCATGCATTTATATGTTTATATGTAATCTTATGCAATAATAAAGCAATCTGCGGCATTAATTTTTTATTTATTGCATTTTTTAGTTTTTTAATTTTTGACTACGAATACCTCTTCAAACATTATATTCTCCTAATGCAGAGGAAGAATTTCAACACATTCGGAGCGAAAATTTAGTGGTTTTTTTTTATTTTCGTTTTTTTGGGTTTATTTTCCTCAAGTTACATGCATTTATATTTTTATATGTAATATTATGCAATAATAAAGCAATCTGCGGCATTAATTTTTTATATATTGCATTTTTTAATTTTTTAATTTTTGGTTACGAATACCTCTTCACATATTATATTTTCCTAGTAAAGAGTACGAATTTCAACATTTTCGTTTCGAAAATTTAGTGGTTTTTTTTTATTTTCGTTTTTTTGGGTTTATTTTCCTCAAGTTACATGCATTTATATGTTTATATGTAATCTTATGCAATAATAAAGCAATCTGCGGCATTAATTTTTTATTTATTGCATTTTTTAGTTTTTTAATTTTTGACTACGAATACCTCTTCAAACATTATATTCTCCTAATGCAGAGGAAGAATTTCAACACTTTCGGAGCGAAAATTTAGTGGTTTTTTTTTATTTTCGTTTTTTTGGGTTTATTTTCCTCAAGTTACATGCATTTATATTTTTATATGTAATATTATGCAATAATAAAGCAATCTGCGGCATTAATTTTTTATATATTGCATTTTTTAATTTTTTAATTTTTGGTTACGAATACCTCTTCACATATTATATTTTCCTAGTAAAGAGTACGAATTTCAACATTTTCGTTTCGAAAATTTAGTGGTTTTTTTTTATTTTCGTTTTTTTGGGTTTATTTTCCTCAAGTTACATGCATTTATATTTTTATATGTAATATTATGCAATAATAAAGCAATCCGCAGCATTAATATTTTATTTATTGAATTTTTTAGTTTTTTAATTTTTGGTTACGAATACCTCTTCACACATTATATTCTCCTAGTACAGAGGAAGAATTTTAAAATTTTCGGAGCGAAAATTTCATGTGTTTTTTTATTTTGCTTTTTTCAAGATAATTTACAACTATTTGCATGCATTTATATGTTTATATGTAATCTTATGCAATAATAAAGCAATCCGCAGCATTAATATTTTATTTATTGAATTTTTTAGTTTTTTAATTTTTGGTTACGAATACCTCTTCACATATTATATTCTCCTAGTAAAGAGTACGAATTTCAACATTTTCGTTTCGAAAATTTAGTGGTTTTTTTTTATTTTCGTTTTTTTGGGTTTATTTTCCTCAAGTTACATTCATTTATATTTTTATATGTAATTATTAATTTTTTATTTATTGCATTTTTTAATTTTTTAATTTTTGGTTACGAATACCTCTTCACATATTATATTTTCCTAGTAAAGAGTACGAATTTCAACATTTTCGTTTCGAAAATTTAGTGGTTTTTTTTTATTTTCGTTTTTTTGGGTTTATTTTCCTCAAGTTACATGCATTTATATTTTTATATGTAATATTATGCAATAATAAAGCAATCCGCAGCATTAATATTTTATTTATTGTATTTTTTAGTTTTTTAATTTTTGGTTACGAATACCTCTTCACACATTATATTCTCCTAGTACAGAGGAAGAATTTCAACACTTTCGGAGCGAAAATTTAGTGGTTTTTTTTTATTTTCGTTTTTTTAGGTTTATTTTCCTCAATTTACATACATTTGTATTTTTATATGTAATCTTGTGCAATAATAAAGCAATCCGCAGCATTAATATTTTATTTATTGTATTTTTTAGTTTTTTATTTTTTGGTTACGAATACCTCTTCACACATTATATTCTCCTAGTACAGAGGAAGAATTTTAAAATTTTCGGAGCGAAAATTTCATGTGTTTTTTTATTTTGCTTTTTTCAAGATAATTTACAACTATTTGCATGCATTTATATGTTTATATGTAATCTTGTGCAATAATAAAGCAATCCGCAGCATTAATATTTTATTTATTGAATTTTTTAGTTTTTTAATTTTTGGTTACGAATACCTCTTCACATATTATATTCTCCTAGTAAAGAGTACGAATTTCAACATTTTCGTTTCGAAAATTTAGTGGTTTTTTTTTATTTTCGTTTTTTTGGGTTTATTTTCCTCAAGTTACATTCATTTATATTTTTATATGTAATTATTAATTTTTTATTTATTGCATTTTTTAATTTTTTAATTTTTGGTTACGAATACCTCTTCACATATTATATTTTCCTAGTAAAGAGTACGAATTTCAACATTTTCGTTTCGAAAATTTAGTGGTTTTTTTTTATTTTCGTTTTTTTGGGTTTATTTTCCTCAAGTTACATGCATTTATATTTTTATATGTAATATTATGCAATAATAAAGCAATCCGCAGCATTAATATTTTATTTATTGAATTTTTTTAGTTTTTTAATTTTTGGTTACGAATACCTCTTCACACATTATATTCTCCTGGTACAGAGGAAGAATTTTAAAATTTTCGGAGCGAAAATTTCATGTGTTTTTTTATTTTGCTTTTTTCAAGATAATTTACAACTATTCGCATGCATTTATATGTTTATATGTAATCTTGTGCAATAATAAAGCAATCCGCAGCATTAATATTTTATTTATTGAATTTTTTAGTTTTTTAATTTTTGGTTACGAATACCTCTTCACATATTATATTCTCCTAGTAAAGAGTACGAATTTCAACATTTTCGTTTCGAAAATTTAGTGGTTTTTTTTTTATTTTCGTTTTTTTGGGTTTATTTTCCTCAAGTTACATGCATTTATATTTTTATATGTAATATTATGCAATAATAAAGCAATCTGCGGCATTAATTTTTTATTTATTGCATTTTTTAGTTTTTTAATTTTTGACTACGAATACCTCTTCAAACATTATATTCTCCTAATGCAGAGGAAGAATTTCAACACTTTCGGAGCGAAAATTTAGTGGTTTTTTTTTATTTTCGTTTTTTTAGGTTTATTTTCCTCAATTTGCATACATTTGTATTTTTATATGTAATCTTGTGCAATAATAAAGCAATCCGCAGCATTAATATTTTATTTATTGTATTTTTTAGTTTTTTAATTTTTGGTTACGAATACCTCTTCACACATTATATTCTCCTAGTACAGAGGAAGAATTTTAAAATTTTCGGAGCGAAAATTTCATGTGTTTTTTTATTTTGCTTTTTTCAAGATAATTTACAACTATTTGCATGCATTTATATGTTTATATGTAATCTTATGCAATAATAAAGCAATCTGCAGCATTAATTTTTTATTTATTGCATTTTTTAATTTTTTAATTTTTGGTTACGAATACCTCTTCACATATTATATTCTCCTAGTAAAGAGTACGAATTTCAACATTTTCGTTTCGAAAATTTAGTGGTTTTTTTTTATTTTCGTTTTTTTGGGTTTATTTTCCTCAAGTTACATGCATTTATATTTTTATATGTAATATTATGCAATAATAAAGCAATCTGCGGCATTAATTTTTTATTTATTGCATTTTTTAGTTTTTTAATTTTTGACTACGAATACCTCTTCAAACATTATATTCTCCTAATGCAGAGGAAGAATTTCAACACTTTCGGAGCGAAAATTTAGTGGTTTTTTTTTATTTTCGGTTTTTTGGGTTTATTTTCCTCTATTTACATACATTTGTATTTTTATATGTAATCTTGTGCAATAATAAAGCAATCCGCAGCATTAATTTTTTATTTATTGTATTTTTTAGTTTTTTAATTTTTGGTTACGAATACCTCTTCACACATTATATTCTCCTAATACAGAGGAAGACTTTTAAAATTTTCGGAGCGAAAATTTCATGTGTTTTTTTATTTGGCATTTTTCAAGATAATTTACAACTATTTGCATGCATTTATATGTTTATATGTAATCTTATGCAATAATAAAGCAATCTGCGGCATTAATTTTTTATTTATTTCATTTTTTAGTTTTTTAATTTTTGACTACGAATACCTCTTCAAACATTATATTCTCCTAATGCAGAGGAAGAATTTCAACACTTTCGGAGCGAAAATTTAGTGGTTTTTTTTTATTTTCGTTTTTTTTTGGTTTATTTTCCTCAAGTTACATGCATTTATATTTTTATATGTAATCTTATGCAATAATAAAGCAATCTGCGGCATTAATTTTTTATATATTGCATTTTTTAATTTTTTAATTTTTGGTTACGAATACCTCTTCACATATTATATTTTCCTAGTAAAGAGTACGAATTTCAACATTTTCGTTTCGAAAATTTAGTGGTTTTTTTTTATTTTCGTTTTTTTGGGTTTATTTTCCTCAAGTTACATGCATTTATATTTTTATATGTAATATTATGCAATAATAAAGCAATCTGCGGCATTAATTTTTTATATATTGCATTTTTTAATTTTTTAATTTTTGGTTACGAATACCTCTTCAAACATTATATTCTCCTAATGCAGAGGAAGAATTTCAACACTTTCGGAGCGAAAATTTAGTGGTTTTTTTTTATTTTCGTTTTTTTGGGTTTATTTTCCTCAAGTTACATGCATTTATATTTTTATATGTAATATTATGCAATAATAAAGCAATCTGCGGCATTAATTTTTTATATATTGCATTTTTTAATTTTTTAATTTTTGGTTACGAATACCTCTTCACATATTATATTTTCCTAGTAAAGAGTACGAATTTCAACATTTTCGTTTCGAAAATTTAGTGGTTTTTTTTTATTTTCGTTTTTTTGGGTTTATTTTCCTCAAGTTACATGCATTTATATTTTTATATGTAATCTTATGCAATAATAAAGCAATCTTGGGCATTAATTTTTTATTTATTGCATTTTTTAGTTTTTTAATTTTTGACTACGAATACCTCTTCAAACATTATATTCTCCTAATGCAGAGGAAGAATTTCAACACTTTCGTTTCGAAAATTTAGTGGTTTTTTTTTATTTTCGTTTTTTTGGGTTTATTTTCCTCAAGTTACATGCATTTATATTTTTATATGTAATATTATGCAATAATAAAGCAATCTGCGGCATTAATTTTTTATATATTGCATTTTTTAATTTTTTAATTTTTGGTTACGAATACCTCTTCACATATTATATTTTCCTAGTAAAGAGTACGAATTTCAACATTTTCGTTTCGAAAATTTAGTGGTTTTTTTTTATTTTCGTTTTTTTGGGTTTATTTTCCTCAAGTTACATGCATTTATATTTTTATATGTAATATTATGCAATAATAAAGCAATCTGCGGCATTAATTTTTTATATATTGCATTTTTTAATTTTTTAATTTTTGGTTACGAATACCTCTTCAAACATTATATTCTCCTAATGCAGAGGAAGAATTTCAACACTTTCGGAGCGAAAATTTAGTGGTTTTTTTTTATTTTCGTTTTTTTAGGTTTATTTTCCTCAATTTACATACATTTGTATTTTTATATGTAATCTTGTGCAATAATAAAGCAATCCGTCTGATTAATATTTTATTTATTGTATTTTTTAGTTTTTTAATTTTTGGTTACGAATACCTCTTCACACATTATATTCTCCTAGTACAGAGGAAGAATTTTAAAATTTTCGGAGCGAAAATTTCATGTGTTTTTTTATTTTGCTTTTTTCAAGATAATTTACAACTATTTGCATGCATTTATATGTTTATATGTAATCTTATGCAATAATAAAGCAATCTGCAGCATTAATTTTTTATTTATTGCATTTTTTAATTTTTTAATTTTTGGTTACGAATACCTCTTCACATATTATATTCTCCTAGTAAAGAGTACGAATTTCAACATTTTCGTTTCGAAAATTTAGTGGTTTTTTTTTATTTTCGTTTTTTTGGGTTTATTTTCCTCAAGTTACATGCATTTATATTTTTATATGTAATATTATGCAATAATAAAGCAATCTGCGGCATTAATTTTTTATTTATTGCATTTTTTAGTTTTTTAATTTTTGACTACGAAGACCTCTTCAAACATTATATTCTCCTAATGCAGAGGAAGAATTTCAACACTTTCGGAGCGAAAATTTAGTGGTTTTTTTTTTATTTTCGGTTTTTTGGGTTTATTTTCCTCTATTTACATACATTTGTATTTTTATATGTAATCTTGTGCAATAATAAAGCAATCCGCAGCATTAATTTTTTATTTATTGTATTTTTTAGTTTTTTAATTTTTGGTTACGAATACCTCTTCACACATTATATTCTCCTAGTACAGAGGAAGAATTTTAAAATTTTCGGAGCGAAAATTTCATGTGTTTTTTTATTTTGCTTTTTTCAAGATAATTTACAACTATTTGCATGCATTTATATGTAATCTTATGCAATAATAAAGCAATCTGCGGCATTAATTTTTTATTTATTGCATTTTTTAGTTTTTTAATTTTTGACTACGAATACCTCTTCAAACATTATATTCTCCTAATGCAGAGGAAGAATTTCAACACTTTCGGAGCGAAAATTTAGTGGTTTTTTTTTATTTTCGTTTTTTTGGGTTTATTTTCCTCAAGTTACATGCATTTATATTTTTATATGTAATATTATGCAATAATAAAGCAATCTGCGGCATTAATTTTTTATATATTGCATTTTTTAATTTTTTAATTTTTGGTTACGAATACCTCTTCACATATTATATTTTCCTAGTAAAGAGTACGAATTTCAACATTTTCGTTTCGAAAATTTAGTGGTTTTTTTTTATTTTCGTTTTTTTGGGTTTATTTTCCTCAAGTTACATGCATTTATATTTTTATATGTAATATTATGCAATAATAAAGCAATCTGCGGCATTAATTTTTTATATATTGCATTTTTTAATTTTTTAATTTTTGGTTACGAATACCTCTTCAAACATTATATTCTCCTAATGCAGAGGAAGAATTTCAACACTTTCGGAGCGAAAATTTAGTGGTTTTTTTTTATTTTCGTTTTTTTAGGTTTATTTTCCTCAATTTACATACATTTGTATTTTTATATGTAATCTTGTGCAATAATAAAGCAATCCGCAGCATTAATATTTTATTTATTGAATTTTTTAGTTTTTTACTTTTGGTTACGAATACCTCTTCACACATTATATTCTCCTAGTACAGAGGAAGAATTTTAAAATTTTCGGAGCGAAAATTTCATGTGTTTTTTTATTTTGCTTTTTTCAAGATAATTTACAACTATTTGCATGCATTTATATGTTTATATGTAATCTTATGCAATAATAAAGCAATCTGCAGCATTAATTTTTTATTTATTGCATTTTTTAATTTTTTAATTTTTGGTTACGAATACCTCTTCACATATTATATTTTCCTAGTAAAGAGTACGAATTTCAACATTTTCGTTTCGAAAATTTAGTGGTTTTTTTTTATTTTTGTTTTTTTGGGTTTTATTTTCCTCAAGTTACATGCATTTATATGTTTATATGTAATCTTATGCAATAATAAAGCAATCTGCGGCATTAATTTTTTATTTATTGCATTTTTTAGTTTTTTAATTTTTGACTACGAATACCTCTTCAAACATTATATTCTCCTAATGCAGAGGAAGAATTTCAACACTTTCGGAGCGAAAATTTAGTGGTTTTTTTTTATTTTCGTTTTTTTGGGTTTATTTTCCTCAAGTTACATGCATTTATATTTTTATATGTAATATTATGCAATAATAAAGCAATCTGCGGCATTAATTTTTTATATATTGCATTTTTTAATTTTTTAATTTTTGGTTACGAATACCTCTTCACATATTATATTTTCCTAGTAAAGAGTACGAATTTCAACATTTTCGTTTCGAAAATTTAGTGGTTTTTTTTTATTTTCGTTTTTTTGGGTTTATTTTCCTCAAGTTACATGCATTTATATTTTTATATGTAATATTATGCAATAATAAAGCAATCTGCGGCATTAATTTTTTATATATTGCATTTTTTAATTTTTTAATTTTTGGTTACGAATACCTCTTCAAACATTATATTCTCCTAATGCAGAGGAAGAATTTCAACACTTTCGGAGCGAAAATTTAGTGGTTTTTTTTTATTTTCGTTTTTTTAGGTTTATTTTCCTCAATTTACATACATTTGTATTTTTATATGTAATCTTGTGCAATAATAAAGCAATCCGCAGCATTAATATTTTATTTATTGAATTTTTTAGTTTTTTAATTTTTGGTTACGAATACCTCTTCACACATTATATTCTCCTAGTACAGAGGAAGAATTTTAAAATTTTCGGAGCGAAAATTTCATGTGTTTTTTTATTTTGCTTTTTTCAAGATAATTTACAACTATTTGCATGCATTTATATGTTTATATGTAATCTTATGCAATAATAAAGCAATCTGCAGCATTAATTTTTTATTTATTGCATTTTTTAATTTTTTAATTTTTGGTTACGAATACCTCTTCACATATTATATTCTCCTAGTAAAGAGTACGAATTTCAACATTTTCGTTTCGAAAATTTAGTGGTTTTTTTTTATTTTCCTTTTTTTGGGTTTATTTTCCTCAATTTACCTGCATTTATATTTTTATATGTAATATTATGCAATAATAAAGCAATCTGCGGCATTAATTTTTTATTTATTGCATTTTTTAATTTTTTAATTTTTGGTTACGAATACCTCTTCACACATTATATTCTCCTAATGCAGAGGAAGAATTTCAACACTTTCGGAGCGAAAATTTATTGGTTATTTTTTATATTAGTTTTTTAAGGTTTATTTTCCTCAATTTACATACATTTGTATTTTTATATGTAATCTTGTGCAATAATAAAGCAATCCGCAGCATTAATATTTTATTTATTGTATTTTTTAGTTTTTTAATTTTTTGGTTACGAATACCTCTTCACACATTATATTCTCCTAGTACAGAGGAAGAATTTTAAAATTTTCGGAGCGAAAATTTCATGTGTTTTTTTATTTTGCTTTTTTTCAAGATAATTTACAACTATTTGCATGCATTTATATGTTTATATGTAATCTTATGCAATAATAAAGCAATCTGCAGCATTAATTTTTTATTTATTGCATTTTTTAATTTTTTAATTTTTGGTTACGAATACCTCTTCACATATTATATTCTCCTAGTAAAGAGTACGAATTTCAACATTTTCGTTTCGAAAATTTAGTGGTTTTTTTTTATTTTCGTTTTTTTGGGTTTATTTTCCTCAAGTTACATGCATTTATATTTTTATATGTAATATTATGCAATAATAAAGCAATCTGCGGCATTAATTTTTTATTTATTGCATTTTTTAGTTTTTTAATTTTTGACTACGAATACCTCTTCAAACATTATATTCTCCTAATGCAGAGGAAGAATTTCAACACTTTCGGAGCGAAAATTTAGTGGTTTTTTTTTTATTTTCGGTTTTTTGGGTTTATTTTCCTCTATTTACATACATTTGTATTTTTATATGTAATCTTGTGCAATAATAAAGCAATCCGCAGCATTAATATTTTATTTATTGTATTTTTTAGTTTTTTAATTTTTGGTTACGAATACCTCTTCACACATTATATTCTCCTAGTACAGAGGAAGAATTTTAAAATTTTCGGAGCGAAAATTTCATGTGTTTTTTTATTTTGCTTTTTTCAAGATAATTTACAACTATTTGCATGCATTTATATGTTTATATGTAATCTTATGCAATAATAAAGCAATCTGCGGCATTAATTTTTTATTTATTGCATTTTTTAGTTTTTTAATTTTTGACTACGAATACCTCTTCAAACATTATATTCTCCTAATGCAGAGGAAGAATTTCAACACTTTCGGAGCGAAAATTTAGTGGTTTTTTTTTATTTTCGTTTTTTTAGGTTTATTTTCCTCAATTTACATACATTTGTATTTTTATATGTAATATTGTGCAATAATAAAGCAATCCGCAGCATTAATATTTTATTTATTGAATTTTTTAGTTTTTTAATTTTTGGTTACGAATACCTCTTCACACATTATATTCTCCTAGTACAGAGGAAGAATTTTAAAATTTTCGGAGCGAAAATTTCATGTGTTTTTTTATTTTGCTTTTTTCAAGATAATTTACAACTATTTGCATGCATTTATATGTTTATATGTAATCTTGTGCAATAATAAAGCAATCTGCAGCATTAATTTTTTATTTATTGCATTTTTTAATTTTTTAATTTTTTGTTACGAATACCTCTTCACATATTATATTCTCCTAGTAAAGAGTACGAATTTCAACATTTTCGTTTCGAAAATTTAGTGGTTTTTTTTTTATTTTCGGTTTTTTGGGTTTATTTTCCTCTATTTACATACATTTGTATTTTTATATGTAATCTTATGCAATAATAAAGCAATCTGCAGCATTAATTTTTGATTTATTGCATTTTTTAGTTTTTTAATTTTTGACTACGAATACCTCTTCAAACATTATATTCTCCTAATGCAGAGGAAGAATTTCAACACTTTCGGAGCGAAAATTTAGTGGTTTTTTTTTATTTTCGTTTTTTTAGGTTTATTTTCCTCAATTTACATACATTTGTATTTTTATATGTAATCTTGTGCAATAATAAAGCAATCCGCAGCATTAATATTTTATTTATTGAATTTTTTAGTTTTTTAATTTTTGGTTACGAATACCTCTTCACACATTATATTCTCCTAGTACAGAGGAAGAATTTTAAAATTTTCGGAGCGAAAATTTCATGTGTTTTTTTATTTTGCTTTTTTCAAGATAATTTACAACTATTTGCATGCATTTATATGTTTATATGTAATCTTATGCAATAATAAAGCAATCTGCAGCATTAATTTTTTATTTATTGCATTTTTTAATTTTTTAATTTTTGGTTACGAATACCTCTTCACATATTGTATTCTCCTAGTAAAGAGTACGAATTTCAACATTTTCGTTTCGAAAATTTAGTGGTTTTTTTTTATTTTCGTTTTTTTGGGTTTATTTTCCTCAAGTTACATGCATTTATATTTTTATATGTAATATTATGCAATAATAAAGCAATCTGCGGCATTAATTTTTTATTTATTGCATTTTTTAGTTTTTTAATTTTTGACTACGAATACCTCTTCAAACATTATATTCTCCTAATGCAGAGGAAGAATTTCAACACTTTCGGAGCGAAAATTTAGTGGTTTTTTTTTTATTTTCGGTTTTTTGGGTTTATTTTCCTCTATTTACATACACTTGTATTTTTATATGTAATCTTGTGCAATAATAAAGCAATCCGCAGCATTAATATTTTATTTATTGTATTTTTTAGTTTTTTAATTTTTGGTTACGAATACCTCTTCACACATTATATTCTCCTAGTACAGAGGAAGAATTTTAAAATTTTCGGAGCGAAAATTTCATGTGTTTTTTTATTTTGCTTTTTTCAAGATAATTTACAACTATTTGCGTGCATTTATATGTTTATATGTAATCTTATGCAATAATAAAGCAATCTGCAGCATTAATTTTTTATTTATTGCATTTTTTAATTTTTTAATTTTTGGTTACGAATACCTCTTCACATATTATATTCTCCTAGTAAAGAGTACGAATTTCAACATTTTCGTTTCGAAAATTTAGTGGTTTTTTTTTATTTTCGTTTTTTTGGGTTTATTTTCCTCAAGTTACATTCATTTATATTTTTATATGTAATATTATGCAATAATAAAGCAATCTTCGGCATTAATTTTTTATTTATTGCATTTTTTAGTTTTTTAATTTTTGACTACGAATACCTCTTCAAACATTATATTCTCCTAATGCAGAGGAAGTATTTCAACACTTTCGGAGCGAAAATTTAGTGGTTTTTTTTTATTTTCGTTTTTTTAGGTTTATTTTCCTCAATTTACATACATTTGTATTTTTATATGTAATCTTGTGCAATAATAAAGCAATCCGCAGCATTAATATTTTATTTATTGTATTTTTTAGTTTTTTAATTTTTGGTTACGAATACCTCTTCACACATTATATTCTCCTAGTACAGAGGAAGAATTTCAGCATTTTCGGAGCGAAAATTTCATGTGTTTTTTTATTTTGCTTTTTTCAAGATAATTTACAACTATTTGCATGCATTTATATGTTTATATGTAATCTTATGCAATAATAAAGCAATCTGCAGCATTAATTTTTTATTTATTGCATTTTTTAATTTTTTAATTTTTGGTTACGAATACCTCTTCACATATTATATTCTCCTAGTAAAGAGTACGAATTTCAACATTTTCGTTTTGAAAATTTAGTGGTTTTTTTTTTATTTTCGGTTTTTTGGGTTTATTTTCCTCTATTTACATACATTTGTATTTTTATATGTAATCTTATGCAATAATAAAGCAATCTGCAGCATTAATTTTTGATTTATTGCATTTTTTAGTTTTTTAATTTTTGACTACGAATACCTCTTCAAACATTATATTCTCCTAATGCAGAGGAAGAATTTCAACACTTTCGGAGCGAAAATTTAGTGGTTTTTTTTTATTTTCGTTTTTTTAGGTTTATTTTCCTCAATTTACATACATTTGTATTTTTATATGTAATCTTGTGCAATAATAAAGCAATCCGCAGCATTAATATTTTATTTATTGAATTTTTTAGTTTTTTAATTTTTGGTTACGAATACCTCTTCACACATTATATTCTCCTAGTACAGAGGAAGAATTTTAAAATTTTCGGAGCGAAAATTTCATGTGTTTTTTTATTTTGCTTTTTTCAAGATAATTTACAACTATTTGCATGCATTTATATGTTTATATGTAATCTTATGCAATAATAAAGCAATCTGCAGCATTAATTTTTTATTTATTGCATTTTTTAATTTTTTAATTTTTGGTTACGAATACCTCTTCACATATTATATTCTCCTAGTAAAGAGTACGAATTTCAACATTTTCGTTTCGAAAATTTAGTGGTTTTTTTTTTATTTTCGGTTTTTTGGGTTTATTTTCCTCTATTTACATACATTTGTATTTTTATATGTAATCTTATGCAATAATAAAGCAATCTGCAGCATTAATTTTTGATTTATTGCATTTTTTAGTTTTTTAATTTTTGACTACGAATACCTCTTCAAACATTATATTCTCCTAATGCAGAGGAAGAATTTCAACACTTTCGGAGCGAAAATTTAGTGGTTTTTTTTATTTTCGAGTTTTTAGGTTTATTTTCCTCAATTTACATACATTGGAATTTGATATGTAATCTTGTGCAATAATAAAGCAATCTGCGGCATTAATTTTTTATTTATTGCATTTTTTAGTTTTTTAATTTTTTACTACGAATACCTCTTCACACATTATATTCTCCTAGTACAGAGGAAGAATTTTAAAATTTTCGGAGCGAAAATTTCATGTGTTTTTTTATTTTGCTTTTTTCAAGATAATTTACAACTATTTGCATGCATTTATATGTTTATATGTAATCTTATGCAATAATAAAGCAATCTGCAGCATTAATTTTTTATTTATTGCATTTTTTAATTTTTTAATTTTTGGTTACGAATACCTCTTCACATATTATATTCTCCTAGTAAAGAGTACGAATTTCAACATTTTCGTTTCGAAAATTTAGTGGTTTTTTTTTATTTTCGTTTTTTTGGGTTTATTTTCCTCAAGTTACATGCATTTATATTTTTATATGTAATATTATGCAATAATAAAGCAATCTGCGGCATTAATTTTTTATTTATTGCATTTTTTAGTTTTTTAATTTTCGACTACGAATACCTCTTCAAACATTATATTCTCCTAATGCAGAGGAAGAATTTCAACACTTTCGGAGCGAAAATTTAGTGGTTTTTTTTTATTTTCGGTTTTTTGGGTTTATTTTCCTCTATTTACATACATTTGTATTTTTATATGTAATCTTGTGCAATAATAAAGCAATCCGCAGCATTAATATTTTATTTATTGTATTTTTTAGTTTTTTAATTTTTGGTTACGAATACCTCTTCACACATTATATTCTCCTAGTACAGAGGAAGAATTTTAAAATTTTCGGAGCGAAAATTTCATGTGTTTTTTTATTTTGCTTTTTTCAAGATAATTTACAACTATTTGCGTGCATTTATATGTTTATATGTAATCTTATGCAATAATAAAGCAATCTGCAGCATTAATTTTTTATTTATTGCATTTTTTAATTTTTTAATTTTTGGTTACGAATACCTCTTCACATATTATATTCTCCTAGTAAAGAGTACGAATTTCAACATTTTCGTTTCGAAAATTTAGTGGTTTTTTTTTATTTTCGTTTTTTTGGGTTTATTTTCCTCAAGTTACATTCATTTATATTTTTATATGTAATATTATGCAATAATAAAGCAATCTTCGGCATTAATTTTTTATTTATTGCATTTTTTAGTTTTTTAATTTTTGACTACGAATACCTCTTCAAACATTATATTCTCCTAATGCAGAGGAAGTATTTCAACGCTTTCGGAGCGAAAATTTAGTGGTTTTTTTTTATTTTCGTTTTTTTAGGTTTATTTTCCTCAATTTACATACATTTGTATTTTTATATGTAATCTTGTGCAATAATAAAGCAATCCGCAGCATTAATATTTTATTTATTGTATTTTTTAGTTTTTTAATTTTTGGTTACGAATACCTCTTCACACATTATATTCTCCTAGTACAGAGGAAGAATTTTAACATTTTCGGAGCGAAAATTTCTTGTGTTTTTTTATTTTGCTTTTTTCATGATAATTTACAACTATTTGCATGCATTTATATGTTTATATGTAATCTTATGCAATAATAAAGCAATCTGCAGCATTAATTTTTTATTTATTGCATTTTTTAATTTTTTAATTTTTGGTTACGAATACCTCTTCACATATTATATTCTCCTAGTAAAGAGTACGAATTTCAACATTTTCGTTTCGAAAATTTAGTGGTTTTTTTTTATTTTCGTTTTTTTGGGTTTATTTTCCTCAAGTTACATTCATTTATATTTTTATATGTAATATTATGCAATAATAAAGCAATCTGCGGCATTAATTTTTTATTTATTGCATTTTTTAGTTTTTTAATTTTTGACTACGAATACCTCTTTAAACATTATGTTCTCCAAATTCAGACGAAGAATTTCAACACATTAGTAGCGAAAATTTAGTGGTTTTTTTTTATTTTCGTTTTTTTGGGTTTATTTTCCTCAATTGACATACATTTGTATTTTTATATGTAATCTTGTGCAATAATAAAGCAATCCGCAGCATTAATATTTTATTTATTGTATTTTTTAGTTTTTTAATTTTTGGTTACGAATACCTCTTCACACATTATATTCTCCTAGTACAGAGGAAGAATTTTAAAATTTTCGGAGCGAAAATTTCATGTGTTTTTTTATTTTGCTTTTTTCAAGATAATTTACAACTATTTGAATGCATTTATATGTTTATATGTAATCTTATGCAATAATAAAGCAATCTGCAGCATTAATTTTTTATTTATTGCATTTTTTAATTTTTTAATTTTTGGTTACGAATACCTCTTCACATATTATATTCTCCAAGTAAAGAGTACGAATTTCAACATTTTCGTTTCGAAAATTTAGTGGTTTTTTTTTATTTTCGTTTTTTTGGGTTTATTTTCCTCAAGTTACATTCATTTATATTTTTATATGTAATATTATGCAATAATAAAGCAATCTGCGGCATTAATTTTTTATTTATTGCATTTTTTAGTTTTTTAATTTTTGACTACGAATACCTCTTCAAACATTATATTCTCCTAATGCAGAGGAAGAATTTCAACACTTTCGGAGCGAAAATTTAGTGGTTTTTTTTTATTTTCGTTTTTTTAGGTTTATTTTCCTCAATTTACATACATTTGTATTTTTATATGTAATCTTGTGCAATAATAAAGCAATCCGCAGCATTAATATTTTATTTATTGTATTTTTTAGTTTTTTAATTTTTGGTTACGAATACCTCTTCACACATTATATTCTCCTAGTACAGAGGAAGAATTTTAAAATTTTCGGAGCGAAAATTTCATGTGTTTTTTTATTTTGCTTTTTTCAAGATAATTTACAACTATTTGAATGCATTTATATGTTTATATGTAATCTTATGCAATAATAAAGCAATCTGCAGCATTAATTTTTTATTTATTGCATTTTTTAATTTTTTAATTTTTGGTTACGAATACCTCTTCACATATTATATTCTCCAAGTAAAGAGTACGAATTTCAACATTTTCGTTTCGAAAATTTAGTGGTTTTTTTTTATTTTCGTTTTTTTGGGTTTATTTTCCTCAAGTTACATTCATTTATATTTTTATATGTAATATTATGCAATAATAAAGCAATCTGCGGCATTAATTTTTTATTTATTGCATTTTTTAGTTTTTTAATTTTTGACTACGAATACCTCTTCAAACATTATATTCTCCTAATGCAGAGGAAGAATTTCAACACTTTCGGAGCGAAAATTTAGTGGTTTTTTTTTATTTTCGGTTTTTTAGGTTTATTTTCCTCAATTTACATACATTTGTATTTTTATATGTAATCTTGTGCAATAATAAAGCAATCCGCAGCATTAATATTTTATTTATTGTATTTTTTAGTTTTTTAATTTTTGGTTACGAATACCTCTTCACACATTATATTCTCCTAGTACAGAGGAAGAATTTTAAAATTTTCGGAGCGAAAATTTCATGTGTTTTTTTATTTTGCTTTTTTCAAGATAATTTACAACTATTTGCATGCATTTATATGTTTATATGTAATCTTATGCAATAATAAAGCAATCTGCAGCATTAATTTTTTATTTATTGCATTTTTTAATTTTTTAATTTTTGGTTACGAATACCTCTTCGGATATTATATTCTCCTAGTAAAGAGTACGAATTTCAACATTTTCGTTTCGAATATTTAGTGGTTTTTTTTTATTTTCGTTTTTTTGGGTTTATTTTCCTCAAGTTACATTCATTTATATTTTTATATGTAATATTATGCAATAATAAAGCAATCTGCGGCATTAATTTTTTATTTATTGCATTTTTTAGTTTTTTAATTTTTGACTACGAATACCTCTTTAAACATTATATTCTCCTAATGCAGAGGAAGAATTTCAACACGTTCGGAGCGAAAATTTAGTGGTTTTTTTTTATTTTCGTTTTTTTAGGTTTATTTTCCTCAATTTACATACATTTGTATTTTTATATGTAATCTTGTGCAATAATAAAGCAATCCGCAGCATTAATATTTTATTTATTGTATTTTTTAGTTTTTTAATTTTTGGTTACGAATACCTCTTCACACATTATATTCTCCTAGTACAGAGGAAGAATTTTAAAATTTTCGGAGCGAAAATTTCATGTGTTTTTTTATTTTGCTTTTTTTCAAGATAATATACAACTATTTGAATGCATATATATGTTTTTATGTAATCTTATGCAATAATAAAGCAATCTGAAGCATTAATTTTTTATTTATTGCATTTTTTAATTTTTTAATTTTTGGTTACGAATACCTCTTCACATATTATATTCTCCAAGTAAAGAGTACGAATTTCAACATTTTCGTTTCGAAAATTTAGTGGTTTTTTTTTATTTTCGTTTTTTTGGGTTTATTTTCCTCAAGTTACATTCATTTATATTTTTATATGTAATATTATGCAATAATAAAGCAATCTGCGGCATTAATTTTTTATTTATTGCATTTTTTAGTTTTTTAATTTTTGACTACGAATACCTCTTTAAACATTATATTCTCCTAATGCAGAGGAAGAATTTCAACACTTTCGGAGCGAAAATTTAGTGGTTTTTTTTTATTTTCGTTTTTTTAGGTTTATTTTCCTCAATTTACATACATTTGTATTTTTATATGTAATCTTGTGCAATAATAAAGCAATCCGCAGCATTAATATTTTATTTATTGTATTTTTTAGTTTTTTAATTTTTGGTTACGAATACCTCTTCACACATTATATTCTCCTAGTACAGAGGAAGAATTTTAAAATTTTCGGAGCGAAAATTTCATGTGTTTTTTTATTTTGCTTTTTTCAAGATAATTTACAACTATTTGAATGCATTTATATGTTTATATGTAATCTTATGCAATAATAAAGCAATCTGCAGCATTAATTTTTTATTTATTGCATTTTTTAATTTTTTAATTTTTGGTTACGAATACCTCTTCACATATTATATTCTCCTAGTAAAGAGTACGAATTTCAACATTTTCGTTTCGAAAATTTAGTGGTTTTTTTTTATTTTCGTTTTTTTGGGTTTATTTTCCTCAAGTTACATTCATTTATATTTTTATATGTAATTATTAATTTTTTATTTATTGCATTTTTTAATTTTTTAATTTTTGGTTACGAATACCTCTTCACATATTATATTCTCCTAATGCAGAGGAAGAATTTCAACACTTTCGGAGCGAAAATTTAGTGGTTTTTTTTTATATTCGTTTTTTTAGGTTTATTTTTCCTCAATTTACATACATTTGTATTTTTATATGTAATCTTGTGCAATAATAAAGCAATCCGCAGCATTAATATTTTATTTATTGCATTTTTTAATTTTTTAATTTTTGGTTACGAATACCTCTTCACATATTATATTCTCCTAGTAAAGAGTACGAATTTCAACATTTTCGTTTCGAAAATTTAGTGGTTTTTTTTTATTTTCGGTTTTTTGGGTTTATTTTCCTCTATTTACATACATTTGTATTTTTATATGTAATATTATGCAATAATAAAGCAATCTGCAGCATTAATTTTTGATTTATTGCATTTTTTAGTTTTTTAATTTTTGACTACGAATACCTCTTCAAACATTATATTCTCCTAATGCAGAGGAAGAATTTCAACACTTTCGGAGCGAAAATTTAGTGGTTTTTTTTTATTTTCGTTTTTTTAGGTTTATTTTCCTCAATTTACATACATTTGTATTTTTATATGTAATCTTGTGCAATAATAAAGCAATCCGCAGCATTAATATTTTATTTATTGAATTTTTTAGTTTTTTAATTTTTGGTTACGAATACCTCTTCACACATTATATTCTCCTAGTACAGAGGAAGAATTTTAAAATTTTCGGAGCGAAAATTTCATGTGTTTTTTTATTTTGCTTTTTTCAAGATAATTTACAACTATTTGCATGCATTTATATGTTTATATGTAATCTTATGCAATAATAAAGCAATCTGCGGCATTAATTTTTTATTTATTGCATTTTTTAGTTTTTTAATTTTTGACTACGAATACCTCTTCAAACATTATATTCTCCTAATGCAGAGGAAGAATTTCAACACTTTCGGAGCGAAAATTTAGTGGTTTTTTTTTATTTTCGGTTTTTTGGGTTTATTTTCATCTATTTACATACATTTGTATTTTTATATGTAATCTTGTGCAATAATAAAGCAATCCGCAGCATTAATATTTTATTTATTGTATTTTTTAGTTTTTTAATTTTTGGTTACGAATACCTCTTCACACATTATATTCTCCTAGTACAGAGGAAGAATTTTAAAATTTTCGGAGCGAAAATTTCATGTGTTTTTTTATTTTGCTTTTTTCAAGATAATTTACAACTATTTGCGTGCATTTATATGTTTATATGTAATCTTATGCAATAATAAAGCAATCTGCAGCATTAATTTTTTATTTATTGCATTTTTTAATTTTTTAATTTTTGGTTACGAATACCTCTTCACATATTATATTCTCCTAGTAAAGAGTACGAATTTCAACATTTTCGTTTCGAAAATTTAGTGGTTTTTTTTTATTTTCGTTTTTTTGGGTTTATTTTCCTCAAGTTACATTCATTTATATTTTTATATGTAATCTTGTGCAATAATAAAGCAATCCGCAGCATTAATATTTTATTTATTGTATTTTTTAGTTTTTTAATTTTTGGTTACGAATACCTCTTCACACATTATATTCTCCTAGTACAGAGGAAGAATTTTAAAATTTTCGGAGCGAAAATTTCATGTGTTTTTTTATTTTGCTTTTTTCATGATAATTTACAACTATTTGCATGCATTTATATGTTTATATGTAATCTTATGCAATAATAAAGCAATCTGCAGCATTAATTTTTTATTTATTGCATTTTTTAATTTTTTAATTTTTGGTTACGAATACCTCTTCACATATTATATTCTCCTAGTAAAGAGTACGAATTTCAACATTTTCGTTTCGAAAATTTAGTGGTTTTTTTTTATTTTCGTTTTTTTGGGTTTTTTTTACACAAGTTAAATTGATTTATATTTTTATATTTAATATTAAGCAAAAATAAAACAATAATCGGCAATAATTTTTTATTTATTGCATTTTTTAGTTTTTTAATTTTTGACTACGAATACCTCTTCAAACATTATATTCTCCTAATGCAGAGGAAGTATTTCAACACTTTCGGAGCGAAAATTTAGTGGTTTTTTTTTATTTTCGTTTTTTTAGGTTTATTTTCCTCAATTTACATACATTTGTATTTTTATATGTAATCTTGTGCAATAATAAAGCAATCCGCAGCATTAATATTTTATTTATTGTATTTTTTAGTTTTTTAATTTTTGGTTACGAATACCTCTTCACACATTATATTCTCCTAGTACAGAGGAAGAATTTTAAATTTTTTTGATCGTAAATTTCATGTGTTTTTTTATTTTTCTTTTTTCATGTTAATTTACTACTATTTGCATGCATTTATATGTTTATATGTAATCTTATGCAATAATAAAGCAATCTGCAGCATTAATTTTTTATTTATTGCATTTTTTAATTTTTTAATTTTTTGGTTACGAATACCTCTTCACATATTATATTCTCCTAGTAAAGAGTACGAATTTCAACATTTTCGTTTCGAAAATTTAGTGGTTTTTTTTTATTTTCGTTTTTTTGGGTTTATTTTCCTCAAGTTACATTCATTTATATTTTTATATGTAATATTATGCAATAATAAAGCAATCTGCGGCATTAATTTTTTATTTATTGCATTTTTTAGTTTTTTAATTTTTGACTACGAATACCTCTTAAAACATTATATTCTCCTAATGCAGAGGAAGAATTTCAACACTTTCGGAGCGAAAATTTAGTGGTTTTTTTTTATTTTCGTTTTTTTAGGTTTATTTTCCTCAATTTACATACATTTGTATTTTTATATGTAATCTTGTGCAATAATAAAGCAATCCGCAGCATTAATATTTTATTTATTGTATTTTTTAGTTTTTTAATTTTTGGTTACGAATACCTCTTCACACATTATATTCTCCTAGTACAGAGGAAGAATTTTAAAATTTTCGGAGCGAAAATTTCATGTGTTTTTTTATTTTGCTTTTTTCAAGATAATTTACAACTATTTGAATGCATTTATATGTTTATATGTAATATTATGCAATAATAAAGCAATCTGCAGCATTAATTTTTTATTTATTGCATTTTTTAATTTTTTAATTTTTGGTTACGAATACCTCTTCACATATTATATTCTCCAAGTAAAGAGTACGAATTTCAACATTTTCGTTTCGAAAATTTAGTGGTTTTTTTTTATTTTCGTTTTTTTGGGTTTATTTTCCTCAAGTTACATTCATTTATATTTTTATATGTAATATTATGCAATAATAAAGCAATCTGCGGCATTAATTTTTTATTTATTGCATTTTTTAGTTTTTTAATTTTTGACTACGAATACCTCTTTAAACATTATATTCTCCTAATGCAGAGGAAGAATTTCAACACTTTCGGAGCGAAAATTTAGTGGTTTTTTTTTATTTTCGTTTTTTTAGGTTTATTTTCCTCAATTTACATACATTTGTATTTTTATATGTAATCTTGTGCAATAATAAAGCAATACGCAGCATTAATATTTTATTTATTGTATTTTTTAGTTTTTTAATTTTTGGTTACGAATACCTCTTCACACATTATATTCTCCTAGTACAGAGGAAGAATTTTAAAATTTTCGGAGCGAAAATTTCATGTGTTTTTTTATTTTGCTTTTTTCAAGATAATTTACAACTATTTGCATGCATTTATATGTTTATATGTAATCTTATGCAATAATAAAGCAATCTGCAGCATTAATCTCTTAATTATTGCATTTTTTAATTTTTTAATTTTTGGTTACGAATACCTCTTCACATATTATATTCTCCTAGTAAAGAGTACGAATTTCAACATTTTCGTTTCGAAAATTTAGTGGTTTTTTATAATTTCGGTTTTTTGGGTTTATTTTCCTCTATTTACATACATTTGTATTTTTATATGTAATCTTATGCAATAATAAAGCAATCTGCAGCATTAATTTTTGATTTATTGCATTTTTTAGTTTTTTAATTTTTGACTACGAATACCTCTTCAAACATTATATTCTCCTAATGCAGAGGAAGAATTTCAACACTTTCGGAGCGAAAATTTAGTGGTTTTTTTTTATTTTCGGTTTTTTAGGTTTATTTTCCTCAATTTACATACATTTGTATTTTTATATGTAATCTTGTGCAATAATAAAGCAATCCGCAGCATTAATATTTTATTTATTGTATTTTTTAGTTTTTTAATTTTTGGTTACGAATACCTCTTCACACATTATATTCTCCTAGTACAGAGGAAGAATTTTAAAATTTTCGGAGCGAAAATTTCATGTGTTTTTTTATTTTGCTTTTTTCAAGATAATTTACAACTATTTGCATGCATTTATATGTTTATATGTAATCTTATGCAATAATAAAGCAATCTGCAGCATTAATTTTTTATTTATTGCATTTTTTAATTTTTTAATTTTTGGTTACGAATACCTCTTCACATATTATATTCTCCTAGTAAAGAGTACGAATTTCAACATTTTCGTTTCGAAAATTTAGTGGTTTTTTTTATTTTCGTTTTTTTGGGTTTATTTTCCTCAAGTTACATTCATTTATATTTTTATATGTAATATTATGCAATAATAAAGCAATCTGCGGCATTAATTTTTTATTTATTGCATTTTTTAGTTTTTTAATTTTTGACTACGAATACCTCTTCAAACATTATATTCTCCTAATGCAGAGGAAGAATTTCAATACTTTCGGAGCGAAAATTTAGTGGTTTTTTTTTATTTTCGTTTTTTTAGGTTTATTTTCCTCAATTTACATACATTTGTATTTTTATATGTAATCTTGTGCAATAATAAAGCAATCCGCAGCATTAATTTTTTATATATTGCATTTTTTAATTTTTTAATTTTTGGTTACGAATACCTCTTCAAACATTATATTCTCCTAATGCAGAGGAAGAATTTCAACACTTTCGGAGCGAAAATTTAGTGGTTTTTTTTTATTTTCGTTTTTTTAGGTTTATTTTCCTCAATTTACATACATTTGTATTTTTATATGTAATCTTGTGCAATAATAAAGCAATCCGCAGCATTAATTTTTTATTTATTGCATTTTTTAATTTTTTAATTTTTGGTTACGAATACCTCTTCACATATTATATTCTCCTAGTAAAGAGTACGAATTTCAACATTTTCGTTTCGAAAATTTAGTGGTTTTTTTTTTATTTTCGTTTTTTTGGGTTTATTTTCCTCAAGTTACATGCATTTATATTTTTATATGTAATATTATGCAATAATAAAGCAATCTGCGGCATTAATTTTTTATTTATTGCATTTTTTAGTTTTTTAATTTTTGACTACGAATACCTCTTCAAACATTAAATTCTCCTAATGCAGAGGAAGAATTTCAACACTTTCGGAGCGAAAATTTAGTGGTTTTTTTTTATTTTCGTTTTTTTTTGTTTATTTTCCTCTATTTACATACATTTGTATTTTCATATGTAATCTTGTGCAATAATAAAGCAATCCGCAGCATTAATTTTTTATGTATTGTATTTTTTAGTTTTTTAATTTTTGGTTACGAATACCTCTTCACACATTATATTCTCCTAGTACAGAGGAAGAATTTTAAAATTTTCGGAGCGAAAATTTCATGTGTTTTTTTATTTTGCTTTTTTCAAGATAATTTACAACTATTTGCATGCATTTATATGTTTATATGTAATCTTATGCAATAATAAAGCAATCTGCAGCATTAATTTTTTATTTATTGCATTTTTTAATTTTTTAATTTTTGGTTACGAATACCTCTTCACATATTATATTCTCCTAGTAAAGAGTACGAATTTCAACATTTTCGTTTCGAAAATTTAGTGGTTTTTTTTTATTTTCGTTTTTTTGGGTTTATTTTCCTCAAGTTACATGCATTTATATTTTTATATGTAATATTATGCAATAATAAAGCAATCTGCGGCATTAATTTTTTATTTATTGCATTTTTTAGTTTTTTAATTTTTGACTACGAATACCTCTTCAAACATTATATTCTCCTAATGCAGAGGAAGAATTTCAACACTTTCGGAGCGAAAATTTAGTGGTTTTTTTTTATTTTCGTTTTTTTAGGTTTATTTTCCTCAATTTACATAAATTTGTATTTTCATATGTAATCTTGTGCAATAATAAAGCAATCCGCAGCATTAATTTTTTATGTATTGTATTTTTTAGTTTTTTAATTTTTGGTTACGAATACCTCTTCACACATTATATTCTCCTAGTACAGAGGAAGAATTTTAAAATTTTCGGAGCGAAAATTTCATGTGTTTTTTATTTTGCTTTTTTCAAGATAATTTACAACTATTTGCATGCATTTATATGTTTATATGTAATCTTATGCAATAATAAAGCAATCTGCAGCATTAATTTTTTATTTATTGCATTTTTTAATTTTTTAATTTTTGGTTACGAATACCTCTTCACATATTATATTCTCCTAGTAAAGAGTACGAATTTCAACATTTTCGTTTCGAAAATTTAGTGGTTTTTTTTTATTTTCGTTTTTTTGGGTTTATTTTCCTCAAGTTACATTCATTTATATTTTTATATGTAATATTATGCAATAATAAAGCAATCTGCGGCATTAATTTTTTATTTATTGCATTTTTTAGTTTTTTAATTTTTGACTACGAATACCTCTTCAAACATTATATTCTCCTAATGCAGAGGAAGAATTTCAACACTTTCGGAGCGAAAATTTAGTGGTTTTTTTTTATTTTCGTTTTTGAGGTTTATTTCCTTCAATTTACATACATTTGTATTTTTATATGTAATCTTGTGCAATAATAAAGCAATCCGCAGCATTAATATTTTATTTATTGTATTTTTTAGTTTTTTAATTTTTGGTTACGAATACCTCTTCACACATTATATTCTCCTAGTACAGAGGAAGAATTTTAAAATTTTCGGAGCGAAAATTTCATGTGTTTTTTTATTTTGCTTTTTTCAAGATAATTTACAACTATTTGCATGCATTTATATGTTTATATGTAATCTTATGCAATAATAAAGCAATCTGCAGCATTAATTTTTTATTTATTGCATTTTTTAATTTTTTAATTTTTGGTTACGAATACCTCTTCACATATTTTATTCTCCTAGTAAAGAGTACGAATTTCAACATTTTCGTTTCGAAAATTTAGTGGTTTTTTTTTATTTTCGTTTTTTTGGGTTTATTTTCCTCAAGTTACATGCATTTATATTTTTATATGTAATATTATGCAATAATAAAGCAATCTGCGGCATTAATTTTTTATTTATTGCATTTTTTAGTTTTTTAATTTTTGACTACGAATACCTCTTCAAACATTATATTCTCCTAATGCAGAGGAAGAATTTCAACACTTTCGGAGCGAAAATTTAGTGGTTTTTTTTTATTTTCGTTTTTTTGGGTTTATTTTCCTCAAGTTACATGCATTTATATTTTTATATGTAATATTATGCAATAATAAAGCAATCTGCGGCATTAATTTTTTATTTATTGCATTAGTTAGTTTTTTAATTTTTGACTACGAATACCTCTTCAAACATTATGTTCTCCTAATGCAGAGGAAGAATTTCAACACTTTCGGAGCGAAAATTTAGTGGTTTTTTTTTATTTTCGGTTTTTTGGGTTTATTTTCCTCTATTTACATACATTTGTATTTTTATATGTAATCTTGTGCAATAATAAAGCAATCCGCAGCATTAATTTTTTATGTATTGTATTTTTTAGTTTTTTAATTTTTGGTTACGAATACCTCTTCACACATTATATTCTCCTAGTACAGAGGAAGAATTTTAAAATTTTCGGAGCGAAAATTTCATGTGTTTTTTTATTTTGCTTTTTTCAAGATAATTTACAACTATTTGCATGCATTTATATGTTTATATGTAATATTATGCAATAATAAAGCAATCTGCAGCATTAATTTTTTATTTATTGCATTTTTTAATTTTTTAATTTTTGGTTACGAATACCTCTTCACATATTATATTCTCCTAGTAAAGAGTACGAATTTCAACATTTTCGTTTCGAAAATTTAGTGGTTTTTTTTTATTTTCGTTTTTTTGGGTTTATTTTCCTCAAGTTACATTCATTTATATTTTTATATGTAATATTATGCAATAATAAAGCAATCTGCGGCATTAATTTTTTATTTATTGCATTTTTTAGTTTTTTAATTTTTGACTACGAATACCTCTTCAAACATTATATTCTCCTAATGCAGAGGAAGAATTTCAACACTTTCGGAGCGAAAATTTAGTGGTTTTTTTTTATTTTCGGTTTTTTGGGTTTATTTTCCTCTATTTACATACATTTGTATTTTTATATGTAATCTTGTGCAATAATAAAGCAATCCGCAGCATTAATTTTTTATTTATTGTATTTTTTAGTTTTTTAATTTTTGGTTACGAATACCTCTTCACACATTATATTCTCCTAGTACAGAGGAAGAATTTTAAAATTTTCGGAGCGAAAATTTCATGTGTTTTTTTATTTTGCTTTTTTCAAGATAATTTACAACTATTTGCGTGCATTTATATGTTTATATGTAATCTTATGCAATAATAAAGCAATCTGCAGCATTAATTTTTTATCTATTGCATTTTTTAATTTTTTAATTTTTGGTTACGAATACCTCTTCACATATTATATTCTCCTAGTAAAGAGTACGAATTTCAACATTTTCGTTTCGAAAATTTAGTGGTTTTTTTTTATTTTCGTTTTTTTGGGTTTATTTTCCTCAAGTTACATGCATTTATATTTTTATATGTAATATTATGCAATAATAAAGCAATCTGCGGCATTAATTTTTTATTTATTGCATTTTTTAGTTTTTTGATTTTTGACTACGAATACCTCTTCAAACATTATATTCTCCTAATACAGAGGAAGAATTTCAACATTTTCGGAGCGAAAATTTAGTGGTTTTTTTATTTTCGTTTTTTTAGGTTTATTTTCCTCAATTTACATACATTTGTATTTTTATATGTAATCTTGTGCAATAATAAAGCAATCCGCAGCATTAATATTTTATTTATTGTATTTTTTAGTTTTTTAATTTTTGGTTACGAATACCTCTTCACACATTATATTCTCCTAGTACAGAGGAAGAATTTTAAAATTTTCAGGGGGAAAATTTCATGTGTTTTTTTATTTTGCTTTTTTCAAGATAATTTACAACTATTTGCATGCATTTATATGTTTATATGTAATCTTATGCAATAATAAAGCAATCTGCAGCATTAATTTTTTATTTATTGCATTTTTTAATTTTTTAATTTTTGGTTACGAATACCTCTTCACATATTATATTCTCCTAGTAAAGAGTACGAATTTCAACATTTTCGTTTCGAAAATTTAGTGGTTTTTTTTTATTTTCGTTTTTTTGGGTTTATTTTCCTCAAGTTACATGCATTTATATTTTTATATGTAATATTATGCAATAATAAAGCAATCTGCGGCATTAATTTTTTATTTATTGCATTTTTTAGTTTTTTCATTTTTGACTACGAATACCTCTTCAAACATTATATTCTCCTAATGCAGAGGAAGAATTTCAACACTTTCGGAGCGAAAATTTAGTGGTTTTTTTTTATTTTCGTTTTTTTAGGTTTATTTTCCACAATTTACATACATTTGTATTTTTATATGTAATCTTGTGCAATAATAAAGCAATCCGCAGCATTAATATTTTATTTATTGTATTTTTTAGTTTTTTAATTTTTGGTTACGAATACCTCTTCACACATTATATTCTCCTAGTACAGAGGAAGAATTTTAAAATTTTCGGAGCGAAAATTTCATGTGTTTTTTTATTTTGCTTTTTTCAAGATAATTTACAACTATTTGCATGCATTTATATGTTTATATGTAATCTTATGCAATAATAAAGCAATCTGCAGCATTAATTTTTTATTTATTGCATTTTTTAGTTTTTTAATTTTTGGTTACGAATACCTCTTCACACATTATATTCTCCTAGTACAGAGGAAGAATTTTAAAATTTTCGGAGCGAAAATTTCATGTGTTTTTTTATTTTGCTTTTTTCAAGATAATTTACAACTATTTGCATGCATTTATATGTTTATATGTAATTTTATGCAATAATAAAGCAATCTGCAGCATTAATTTTTTATTTATTGCATTTTTTAATTTTTTAATTTTTGGTTACGAATACCTCTTCACATATTATATTCTCCTAGTAAAGAGTACGAATTTCAACATTTTCGTTTCGAAAATTTAGTGGTTTTTTTTTATTTTCGTTTTTTTGGGTTTATTTTCCTCAAGTTACATTCATTTATATTTTTATATGTAATATTATGCAATAATAAAGCAATCTGCGGCATTAATTTTTTATTTATTGCATTTTTTAGTTTTTTAATTTTTGACTACGAATACCTCTTCAAACATTATATTCTCCTAATGCAGAGGAAGAATTTCAACACTTTCGTTTCGAAAATTTAGTGGTTTTTTTTTATTTTCGTTTTTTTGGGTTTATTTTCCTCAAGTTACATGCATTTATATTTTTATATGTAATATTATGCAATAATAAAGCAATCTGCGGCATTAATTTTTTATTTATTGCATTTTTTAGTTTTTTAATTTTTGACTACGAATACCTCTTCAAACATTATATTCTCCTAATGCAGAGGAAGAATTTCAACACTTTCGGAGCGAAAATTTAGTGGTTTTTTTTTATTTTCGGTTTTTTGGGTTTATTTTCCTCTATTTACATACATTTGTATTTTTATATGTAATCTTGTGCAATAATAAAGCAATCCGCAGCATTAATATTTTATTTATTGAATTTTTTAGTTTTTTAATTTTTGGTTACGAATACCTCTTCACACATTATATTCTCCTAGTACAGAGGAAGAATTTTTAAAATTTTCGGAGCGAAAATTTCATGTGTTTTTTTATTTTGCTTTTTTCAAGATAATTTACAACTATTTGCATACATTTATATGTTTATATGTAATCTTATGCAATAATAAAGCAATCTGCAGCATTAATTTTTTATTTATTGCATTTTTTAGTTTTTTAATTTTTGGTTACGAATACCTCTTCACACATTATATTCTCCTAGTACAGAGGAAGAATTTTAAAATTTTCGGAGCGAAAATTTCATGTGTTTTTTTATTTTGCTTTTTTCAAGATAATTTACAACTATTTGCATGCATTTATATGTTTATATGTAATCTTATGCAATAATAAAGCAATCTGCGGCATTAATTTTTTATTTATTGCATTTTTTAATTTTTTAATTTTTGGTTACGAATACCTCTTCACATATTATATTCTCCTAGTAAAGAGTACGAATTTCAACATTTTCGTTTCGAAAATTTAGTGGTTTTTTTTTATTTTCGTTTTTTTGGGTTTATTTTCCTCAAGTTACATTCATTTATATTTTTATATGTAATATTATGCAATAATAAAGCAATCTGCGGCATTAATTTTTTATTTATTGCATTTTTTAGTTTTTTAATTTTTGACTACGAATACCTCTTCAAACATTATATTCTCCTAGTAAAGAGTACGAATTTCAACATTTTCGTTTCGAAAATTTAGTGGTTTTTTTTTATTTTCGGTTTTTTGGGTTTATTTTCCTCTATTTACATACATTTGTATTTTTATATGTAATCTTGTGCAATAATAAAGCAATCCGCAGCATTAATTTTTTATTTATTGTATTTTTTAGTTTTTTAATTTTTGGTTACGAATACCTCTTCACACATTATATTCTCCTAGTACAGAGGAAGAATTTTAAAATTTTCGGAGCGAAAATTTCATGTGTTTTTTTATTTTGCTTTTTTCAAGATAATTTACAACTATTTGCATGCATTTATATGTTTATATGTAATCTTATGCAATAATAAAGCAATCTGCAGCATTAATTTTTTATTTATTGCATTTTTTAGTTTTTTAATTTTTGGTTACGAATACCTCTTCACACATTATATTCTCCTAGTACAGAGGAAGAATTTTAAAATTTTCGGAGCGAAAATTTCATGTGTTTTTTTATTTTGCTTTTTTCAAGATAATTTACAACTATTTGCATGCATTTATATGTTTATATGTAATCTTATGCAATAATAAAGCAATCTGCAGCATTAATTTTTTATTTATTGCATTTTTTAATTTTTTAATTTTTTGTTACGAATACCTCTTCACATATTATATTCTCCTAGTAAAGAGTACGAATTTCAACATTTTCGTTTCGAAAATTTAGTGGTTTTTTTTTATTTTCGTTTTTTTGGGTTTATTTTCCTCAAGTTACATTCATTTATATTTTTATATGTAATATTATGCAATAATAAAGCAATCTGCGGCATTAATTTTTTATTTATTGCATTTTTTAGTTTTTTAATTTTTGACTACGAATACCTCTTCAAACATTATATTCTCCTAGTAAAGAGTACGAATTTCAACATTTTCGTTTCGAAAATTTAGTGGTTTTTTTTTATTTTCGTTTTTTTAGGTTTATTTTCCTCAATTTACATACATTTGTATTTTTATATGTAATCTTGTGCAATAATAAAGCAATCCGCAGCATTAATATTTTATTTATTGTATTTTTTAGTTTTTTAATTTTTGGTTACGAATACCTCTTCACACATTATATTCTCCTAGTACAGAGGAAGAATTTTAAAATTTTCGGAGCGAAAATTTCATGTGTTTTTTTATTTTGCTTTTTTCAAGATAATTTACAACTATTTGCATGCATTTATATGTTTATATGTAATCTTATGCAATAATAAAGCAATCTGCAGCATTAATTTTTTATTTATTGCATTTTTTAATTTTTTAATTTTTGGTTACGAATACCTCTTCACATATTATATTCTCCTAGTAAAGAGTACGAATTTCAACATTTTCGTTTCGAAAATTTAGTGGTTTTTTTTTATTTTCGTTTTTTGGGTTTATTTTCCTCAAGTTACATGCATTTATATTTTTATATGTAATATTATGCAATAATAAAGCAATCTGCGGCATTAATTTTTTATTTATTGCATTTTTTAGTTTTTTAATTTTTGACTACGAATACCTCTTCAAACATTATATTCTCCTAATGCAGAGTACGAATTTCAACATTTTCGTTTCGAAAATTTAGTGGTTTTTTTTTATTTTCGTTTTTTTGGGTTTATTTTCCTCAAGTTACATGCATTTATATTTTTATATGTAATATTATGCAATAATAAAGCAATCTGCGGCATTAATTTTTTATTTATTGCATTTTTTAGTTTTTTAATTTTTGACTACGAATACCTCTTCAAACATTATATTCTCCTAATGCAGAGGAAGAATTTCAACACTTTCGGAGCGAAAATTTAGTGGTTTTTTTTTTATTTTCGGTTTTTTGGGTTTATTTTCCTCTATTTACATACATTTGTATTTTTATATGTAATCTTGTGCAATAATAAAGCAATCCGCAGCATTAATTTTTTATTTATTGTATTTTTTAGTTTTTTAATTTTTGGTTACGAATACCTCTTCACACATTATATTCTCCTAGTACAGAGGAAGAATTTTAAAATTTTCGGAGCGAAAATTTCATGTGTTTTTTTATTTTGCTTTTTTCAAGATAATTTACAACTATTTGCGTGCATTTATATGTTTATATGTAATCTTATGCAATAATAAAGCAATCTGCAGCATTAATTTTTTATGTATTGCATTTTTTAATTTTTTAATTTTTGGTTACGAATACCTCTTCACATATTATATTCTCCTAGTAAAGAGTACGAATTTCAACATTTTCGTTTCGAAAATTTAGTGGTTTTTTTTTATTTTCGTTTTTTTGGGTTTATTTTCCTCAAGTTACATGCATTTATATTTTTATATGTAATATTATGCAATAATAAAGCAATCTGCGGCATTAATTTTTTATTTATTGCATTTTTTAGTTTTTTGATTTTTGACTACGAATACCTCTTCAAACATTATATTCTCCTAATGCAGAGGAAGAATTTCAACACTTTCGGAGCGAAAATTTAGTGGTTTTTTTTTATTTTCGTTTTTTTAGGTTTATTTTCCTCAATTTACATACATTTGTATTTTTATATGTAATCTTGTGCAATAATAAAGCAATCCGCAGCATTAATATTTTATTTATTGTATTTTTTAGTTTTTTAATTTTTGGTTACGAATACCTCTTCACACATTATATTCTCCTAGTACAGAGGAAGAATTTTAAAATTTTCAGGGGGGAAAATTTCATGTGTTTTTTTATTTTGCTTTTTTCAAGATAATTTACAACTATTTGCATGCATTTATATGTTTATATGTAATCTTATGCAATAATAAAGCAATCTGCAGCATTAATTTTTTATTTATTGCATTTTTTAATTTTTTAATTTTTGGTTACGAATACCTCTTCACATATTATATTCTCCTAGTAAAGAGTACGAATTTCAACATTTTCGTTTCGAAAATTTAGTGGTTTTTTTTTATTTTCGTTTTTTTGGGTTTATTTTCCTCAAGTTACATTCATTTATATTTTTATATGTAATATTATGCAATAATAAAGCAATCTGCGGCATTAATTTTTTATTTATTGCATTTTTTAGTTTTTTAATTTTTGACTACGAATACCTCTTCAAACATTATATTCTCCTAATGCAGAGGAAGAATTTCAACACTTTCGTTTCGAAAATTTAGTGGTTTTTTTTTATTTTCGTTTTTTTGGGTTTATTTTCCTCAAGTTACATGCATTTATATTTTTATATGTAATATTATGCAATAATAAAGCAATCTGCGGCATTAATTTTTTATTTATTGCATTTTTTAGTTTTTTAATTTTTGACTACGAATACCTCTTCAAACATTATATTCTCCTAATGCAGAGGAAGAATTTCAACACTTTCGGAGCGAAAATTTAGTGGTTTTTTTTTATTTTCGGTTTTTTGGGTTTATTTTCCTCTATTTACATACATTTGTATTTTTATATGTAATCTTGTGCAATAATAAAGCAATCCGCAGCATTAATTTTTTATTTATTGTATTTTTTAGTTTTTTAATTTTTGGTTACGAATACCTCTTCACACATTATATTCTCCTAGTACAGAGGAAGAATTTTAAAATTTTCGGAGCGAAAATTTCATGTGTTTTTTTATTTTGCTTTTTTCAAGATAATTTACAACTATTTGCATGCATTTATATGTTTATATGTAATCTTATGCAATAATAAAGCAATCTGCAGCATTAATTTTTTATTTATTGCATTTTTTAGTTTTTTAATTTTTGGTTACGAATACCTCTTCACACATTATATTCTCCTAGTACAGAGGAAGAATTTTAAAATTTTCGGAGCGAAAATTTCATGTGTTTTTTTATTTTGCTTTTTTCAAGATAATTTACAACTATTTGCATGCATTTATATGTTTATATGTAATCTTATGCAATAATAAAGCAATCTGCAGCATTAATTTTTTATTTATTGCATTTTTTAATTTTTTAATTTTTTGTTACGAATACCTCTTCACATATTATATTCTCCTAGTAAAGAGTACGAATTTCAACATTTTCGTTTCGAAAATTTAGTGGTTTTTTTTTATTTTCGTTTTTTTGGGTTTATTTTCCTCAAGTTACATTCATTTATATTTTTATATGTAATATTATGCAATAATAAAGCAATCTGCGGCATTAATTTTTTATTTATTGCATTTTTTAGTTTTTTAATTTTTGACTACGAATACCTCTTCAAACATTATATTCTCCTAGTAAAGAGTACGAATTTCAACATTGTCGTTTCGAAAATTTAGTGGTTTTTTTTTATTTTCGTTTTTTTAGGTTTATTTTCCTCAATTTACATACATTTATATGTTTATATGTAATCTTATGCAATAATAAAGCAATCCGCAGCATTAATATTTTATTTATTGTATTTTTTAGTTTTTTAATTTTTGGTTACGAATACCTCTTCACACATTATATTCTCCTAGTACAGAGGAAGAATTTTAAAATTTTCGGAGCGAAAATTTCATGTGTTTTTTTATTTTGCTTTTTTCAAGATAATTTACAACTATTTGCATGCATTTATATGTTTATATGTAATCTTATGCAATAATAAAGCAATCTGCAGCATTAATTTTTTATTTATTGCATTTTTTAATTTTTTAATTTTTGGTTACGAATACCTCTTCACATATTATATTCTCCTAGTAAAGAGTACGAATTTCAACATTTTCGTTTCGAAAATTTAGTGGTTTTTTTTTATTTTCGTTTTTTTGGGTTTATTTTCCTCAAGTTACATGCATTTATATTTTTATATGTAATATTATGCAATAATAAAGCAATCTGCGGCATTAATTTTTTATTTATTGCATTTTTTAGTTTTTTAATTTTTGACTACGAATACCTCTTCAAACATTATATTCTCCTAATGCAGAGTACGAATTTCAACATTTTCGTTTCGAAAATTTAGTGGTTTTTTTTTATTTTCGTTTTTTTGGGTTTATTTTCCTCAAGTTACATGCATTTATATTTTTATATGTAATATTATGCAATAATAAAGCAATCTGCGGCATTAATTTTTTATTTATTGCATTTTTTAGTTTTTTAATTTTTGACTACGAATACCTCTTCAAACATTATATTCTCCTAATGCAGAGGAAGAATTTCAACACTTTCGGAGCGAAAATTTAGTGGTTTTTTTTTATTTTCGGTTTTTTGGGTTTATTTTCCTCTATTTACATACATTTGTATTTTTATATGTAATCTTGTGCAATAATAAAGCAATCCGCAGCATTAATTTTTTATTTATTGTATTTTTTAGTTTTTTAATTTTTGGTTACGAATACCTCTTCACACATTATATTCTCCTAGTACAGAGGAAGAATTTTAAAATTTTCGGAGCGAAAATTTCATGTGTTTTTTTATTTTGCTTTTTTCAAGATAATTTACAACTATTTGCGTGCATTTATATGTTTATATGTAATCTTATGCAATAATAAAGCAATCTGCAGCATTAATTTTTTATCTATTGCATTTTTTAATTTTTTAATTTTTGGTTACGAATACCTCTTCACATATTATATTCTCCTAGTAAAGAGTACGAATTTCAACATTTTCGTTTCGAAAATTTAGTGGTTTTTTTTTATTTTCGTTTTTTTGGGTTTATTTTCCTCAAGTTACATGCATTTATATTTTTATATGTAATATTATGCAATAATAAAGCAATCTGCGGCATTAATTTTTTATTTATTGCATTTTTTAGTTTTTTGATTTTTGACTACGAATACCTCTTCAAACATTATGTTCTCCTAATGCAGAGGAAGAATTTCAACACTTTCGGAGCGAAAATTTAGTGGTTTTTTTTTATTTTCGTTTTTTTAGGTTTATTTTCCTCAATTTACATACATTTGTATTTTTATATGTAATCTTGTGCAATAATAAAGCAATCCGCAGCATTAATATTTTATTTATTGTATTTTTTAGTTTTTTAATTTTTGGTTACGAATACCTCTTCACACATTATATTCTCCTAGTACAGAGGAAGAATTTTAAAATTTTCAGGGGGGAAAATTTCATGTGTTTTTTTATTTTGCTTTTTTCAAGATAATTTACAACTATTTGCATGCATTTATATGTTTATATGTAATCTTATGCAATAATAAAGCAATCTGCAGCATTAATTTTTTATTTATTGCATTTTTTAATTTTTTAATTTTTGGTTACGAATACCTCTTCACATATTATATTCTCCTAGTAAAGAGTACGAATTTCAACATTTTCGTTTCGAAAATTTAGTGGTTTTTTTTTATTTTCGTTTTTTTGGGTTTATTTTCCTCAAGTTACATGCATTTATATTTTTATATGTGATATTATGCAATAATAAAGCAATCTGCGGCATTAATTTTTTATTTATTGCATTTTTTAGTTTTTTAATTTTTGACTACGAATACCTCTTCAAACATTATATTCTCCTAATGCAGAGGAAGAATTTCAACACTTTCGGAGCGAAAATTTAGTGGTTTTTTTTTATTTTCGTTTTTTTAGGTTTATTTTCAACAATTTACATACATTTGTATTTTTATATGTAATCTTGTGCAATAATAAAGCAATCCGCAGCATTAATATTTTATTTATTGTATTTTTTAGTTTTTTAATTTTTGGTTACGAATACCTCTTCACACATTATATTCTCCTAGTACAGAGGAAGAATTTTAAAATTTTCGGAGCGAAAATTTCATGTGTTTTTTTATTTTGCTTTTTTCAAGATAATTTACAACTATTTGCATGCATTTATATGTTTATATGTAATCTTATGCAATAATAAAGCAATCTGCAGCATTAATTTTTTATTTATTGCATTTTTTAGTTTTTTAATTTTTGGTTACGAATACCTCTTCACACATTATATTCTCCTAGTACAGAGGAAGAATTTTAAAATTTTCGGAGCGAAAATTTCATGTTTTTTTTTAATTTTCTTTTTTCAAGATAATTTACAACTATTTGCATGCATTTATATGTTTATATGTAATCTTATGCAATAATAAAGCAATCTGCAGCATTAATTTTTTATTTATTGCATTTTTTAATTTTTAATTTTTGGTTACGAATACCTCTTCACATATTATATTCTCCTAGTAAAGAGTACGAATTTCAACATTTTCGTTTCGAAAATTTAGTGGTTTTTTTTTATGTTCGTTTTTTTGGGTTTATTTTCCTCAAGTTACATTCATTTATATTTTTATATGTAATATTATGCAATAATAAAGCAATCTGCGGCATTAATTTTTTATTTATTGCATTTTTTAGTTTTTTAATTTTTGACTACGAATACCTCTTCAAACATTATATTCTCCTAATGCAGAGGAAGAATTTCAACACTTTCGGAGCGAAAATTTAGTGGTTTTTTTTTATTTTCGGTTTTTTGGGTTTATTTTCCTCTATTTACATACATTTGTATTTTTATATGTAATCTTGTGCAATAATAAAGCAATCCGCAGCATTAATATTTTATTTATTGTATTTTTTAGTTTTTTAATTTTTGGTTACGAATACCTCTTCACACATTATATTCTCCTAGTACAGAGGAAGAATTTTAAAATTTTCGGAGCGAAAATTTCATGTGTTTTTTTATTTTGCTTTTTTTCAAGATAATTTACAACTATTTGCATGCATTTATATGTTTATATGTAATCTTATGCAATAATAAAGCAATCTGCAGCATTAATTTTTTATTTATTGGATTTTTTAGTTTTTTAATTTTTGGTTACGAATACCTCTTCACACATTACATTCTCCTAGTACAGAGGAAGAATTTTAAAATTTTCGGAGCGAAAATTTCATGTGTTTTTTTATTTTGCTTTTTTCAAGATAATTTACAACTATTTGCATGCATTTATATGTTTATATGTAATATTATGCAATAATAAAGCAATCTGCAGCATTAATTTTTTATTTATTGAATTTTTTAATTTTTTTATTTTTGGTTACGAATACCTCTTCACATATTATATTCTCCTAGTAAAGAGTACGAATTTCAACATTTTCGTTTCGAAAATTTAGTGGTTTTTTTTTTATGTTCGTTTTTTTGGGTTTATTTTCCTCAAGTTACATTCATTTATATTTTTATATGTAATATTATGCAATAATAAAGCAATCTGCGGCATTAATTTTTTATTTATTGCATTTTTTAGTTTTTTAATTTTTGACTACGAATACCTCTTCAAACATTATATTCTCCTAATGCAGAGGAAGAATTTCAACACTTTCGGAGCGAAAATTTAGTGGTTTTTTTTTATTTTCGGTTTTTTGGGTTTATTTTCCTCTATTTACATACATTTGTATTTTTATATGTAATCTTGTGCAATAATAAAGCAATCCGCAGCATTAATTTTTTATTTATTGTATTTTTTAGTTTTTTAATTTTTGGTTACGAATACCTCTTCACACATTATATTCTCCTAGTACAGAGGAAGAATTTTAAAATTTTCGGAGCGAAAATTTCATGTGTTTTTTTATTTTGCTTTTTTCAAGATAATTTACAACTATTTGCATGCATTTATATGTTTATATGTAATCTTATGCAATAATAAAGCAATCTGCAGCATTAATTTTTTATTTATTGCATTTTTTAATTTTTTAATTTTTGGTTACGAATACCTCTTCACATATTATATTCTCCTAGTAAAGAGTACGAATTTCAACATTTTCGTTTCGAAAATTTAGTGGTTTTTTTTTATTTTCGTTTTTTTGGGTTTATTTTCCTCAAGTTACATGCATTTATATTTTTATATGTAATATTATGCAATAATAAAGCAATCTGCGGCATTAATTTTTTATTTATTGCATTTTTTAGTTTTTTAATTTTTGACTACGAATACCTCTTCAAACATTATATTCTCCTAATGCAGAGGAAGAATTTCAACACTTTCGTTTCGAAAATTTAGTGGTTTTTTTTTATTTTCGTTTTTTTGGGTTTATTTTCCTCAAGTTACATGCATTTATATTTTTATATGTAATATTATGCAATAATAAAGCAATCTGCGGCATTAATTTTTTATTTATTGCATTTTTTAGTTTTTTAATTTTTGACTACGAATACCTCTTCAAACATTATATTCTCCTAATGCAGAGGAAGAATTTCAACACTTTCGGAGCGAAAATTTAGTGGTTTTTTTTTATTTTCGGTTTTTTGGGTTTATTTTCCTCTATTTACATACATTTGTATTTTTATATGTAATCTTGTGCAATAATAAAGCAATCCGCAGCATTAATATTTTATTTATTGTATTTTTTAGTTTTTTAATTTTTGGTTACGAATACCTCTTCACACATTATATTCTCCTAGTACAGAGGAAGAATTTTAAAATTTTCGGAGCGAAAATTTCATGTGTTTTTTTATTTTGCTTTTTTCAAGATAATTTACAACTATTTGCATGCATTTATATGTTTATATGTAATCTTATGCAATAATAAAGCAATCTGCAGCATTAATTTTTTATTTATTGCATTTTTTAGTTTTTTAATTTTTTCCTACGAATACCTCTTCACACATTATATTCTCCTAGTACAGAGGAAGAATTTTAAAATTTTCGGAGCGAAAATTTCATGTGTTTTTTTATTTTGCTTTTTTTCAAGATAATTTACAACTATTTGCATGCATTTATATGTTTATATGTAATTTTATGCAATAATAAAGCAATCTGCAGCATTAATTTTTTATTTATTGCATTTTTTAATTTTTTAATTTTTTGTTACGAATACCTCTTCACATATTATATTCTCCTAGTAAAGAGTACGAATTTCAACATTTTCGTTTCGAAAATTTAGTGGTTTTTTTTTATTTTCGTTTTTTTGGGTTTATTTTCCTCAAGTTACATTCATTTATATTTTTATATGTAATATTATGCAATAATAAAGCAATCTGCGGCATTAATTTTTTATATATTGCATTTTTTTGTTTTTTTAATTTTTGACTACGAATACCTCTTCAAACATTATATTCTCCTAATGCAGAGGAAGAATTTCAATACTTTCGGAGCGAAAATTTAGTGGTTTTTTTTTATTTTGGTTTTTTTAGGTTTATTTTCCTCAATTTAAATAAATTAGTATTTTTATATGTAATCTTGTACAATAATAAAGCAATCCGCAGCATTAAATTTTTATGTATTGTATTTTTTATTTTTTTAATTTTTGGTTACGAATACCTCTTCACACATTATATTCTCCTAATGCAGAGGAAGAATTTCAACACTTTCGGAGCGAAAATTTAGTGGTTTTTTTTTATTTTCGTTTTTTTTTAGGTTTTATTTTCCTCAATTTACATACATTTGTATTTTTATATGTAATCTTGTGCAATAATAAAGCAATCTGCGGCATTAATTTTTTATTTATTGCATTTTTTAATTTTTTAATTTTTGGTTACGAATACCTCTTCACACATTATATTCTCCTAATGCAGAGGAAGAATTTCAACACTTTCGGAGCGAAAATTTAGTGGTTTTTTTTTATTTTCGTTTTTTTGGGTTTATTTTCCTCAAGTTACATACATTTGTATTTTTATATGTAATCTTGTGCAATAATAAAGCAATCCGCAGCATTAATTTTTTATTTATTGTATTTTTTAGTTTTTTAATTTTTGGTTACGAATACCTCTTCACATATTATATTCTCCTAGTAAAGAGTACGAAATTCAACATTTTCGTTTCGAAAATTTAGTGGTTTTTTTTTATTTTCGTTTTTTTGGGTTTATTTTCCTCAAGTTACATGCATTTATATTTTTATATGTAATATTATGCAATAATAAAGCAATCTGCGGCATTAATTTTTTATTTATTGCATTTTTTAATTTTTTAATTTTTGGTTACGAATACCTCTTCACATATTATATTCTCCTAGTACAGAGGAAGAATTTTAAAATTTTCGGAGCGAAAATTTCATGTGTTTTTTTATTTTGCTTTTTTCAAGATAATTTACAACTATTTGCGTGCATTTATATGTTTATATGTAATCTTATGCAATAATAAAGCAATCTGCAGCATTAATTTTTTATTTATTGCATTTTTTAATTTTTGAATTTTGGACTACGAATACCTCTTCACATATTATATTCTCCTAGTACAGAGGAAGAATTTTAAAATTTTCGGAGCGAAAATTTCATGTGTTTTTTTATTTTGCTTTTTTCAAGATAATTTACAACTATTTGCATGCATTTATATGTTTATATGTAATCTTATGCAATAATAAAGCAATCTGCAGCATTAATTTTTTATTTATTGCATTTTTTAATTTTTTAATTTTTGGTTACGAATACCTCTTCACATATTATATTCTCCTAGTAAAGAGTACGAAATTCAACATTTTCGTTTCGAAAATTTAGTGGTTTTTTTTTATTTTCGTTTTTTGGGTTTATTTTCCTCAAGTTACATGCATTTATATTTTTATATGTAATATTATGCAATAATAAAGCAATCTGCGGCATTAATTTTTTATTTATTGCATTTTTTAGTTTTTTAATTTTTGACTACGAATACCTCTTCAAACATTATATTCTCCTAATGCAGAGGAAGAATTTCAACACTTTCGGAGCGAAAATTTAGTGGTTTTTTTTTATTTTCGGTTTTTTGGGTTTATTTTCCTCTATTTACATACATTTGTATTTTTATATGTAATCTTGTGCAATAATAAAGCAATCCGCAGCATTAATATTTTATTTATTGTATTTTTTAGTTTTTTAATTTTTGGTTACGAATACCTCTTCACACATTATATTCTCCTAGTACAGAGGAAGAATTTTAAAATTTTCGGAGCGAAAATTTCATGTGTTTTTTTATTTTGCTTTTTTCAAGATAATTTACAACTATTTGCATGCATTTATATGTTTATATGTAATCTTATGCAATAATAAAGCAATCTGCAGCATTAATTTTTTATTTATTGCATTTTTTAATTTTTTAATTTTTGGTTACGAATACCTCTTCACATATTATATTCTCCTAGTAAAGAGTACGAATTTCAACATTTTCGTTTCGAAAATTTAGTGGTTTTTTTTTATTTTCGTTTTTTTGGGTTTATTTTCCTCAAGTTACATGCATTTATATTTTTATATGTAATATTATGCAATAATAAAGCAATCTGCGGCATTAATTTTTTATTTATTGAATTTTTTAGTTTTTTAATTTTTGACTACGAATACCTCTTCAAACATTATATTCTCCTAATGCAGAGGAAGAATTTCAACACTTTCGTTTCGAAAATTTAGTGGTTTTTTTTTATTTTCGTTTTTTTGGGTTTATTTTCCTCAAGTTACATGCATTTATATTTTTATATGTAATATTATGCAATAATAAAGCAATCTGCGGCATTAATTTTTTATTTATTGCATTTTTTAGTTTTTTAATTTTTGACTACGAATACCTCTTCAAACATTATGTTCTCCTAATGCAGAGGAAGAATTTCAACACTTTCGGAGCGAAAATTTAGTGGTTTTTTTTTATTTTCGGTTTTTTTGGTTTATTTTCCTCTATTTACATACATTTGTATTTTCATATGTAATCTTGTGCAATAATAAAGCAATCCGCAGCATTAATTTTTTATTTATTGCATTTTTTAATTTTTTAATTTTTGGTTACGAATACCTCTTCACATATTATATTCTCCTAGTAAAGAGTACGAATTTCAACATTTTCGTTTCGAAAATTTAGTGGTTTTTTTTTATTTTCGTTTTTTTGGGTTTATTTTCCTCAAGTTACATGCATTTATATTTTTATATGTAATATTATGCAATAATAAAGCAATCTGCGGCATTACTGGTTTCTTTATAGCATTGTTGAGTTTTTTAATTTTTGACTACGAATACCTCTTCAAACATTATATTCTCCTAATGCAGAGGAAGAATTTCAACACTTTCGGAGCGAAAATTTAGTGGTTTTTTTTTATTTTCGTTTTTTTGGGTTTATTTTCCTCAAGTTACATGCATTTATATTTTTATATGTAATATTATGCAATAATAAAGCAATCTGCGGCATTAATTTCTTATTAATTCCATTTTTTAGTTTTTTAATTTTTGACTACGAATACCTCTTCAAACATTATGTTCTCCTAATGCAGAGGAAGAATTTCAACACTTTCGGAGCGAAAATTTAGTGGTTTTTTTTTATTTTCGGTTTTTTGGGTTTATTTTCCTCTATTTACATACATTTGTATTTTTATATGTAATCTTGTGCAATAATAAAGCAATCCGCAGCATTAATTTTTTATGTATTGTATTTTTTAGTTTTTTAATTTTTGGTTACGAATACCTCTTCACACATTATATTCTCCTAGTACAGAGGAAGAATTTTAAAATTTTCGGAGCGAAAAATTTCATGTGTTTTTTTATTTTGCTTTTTTCAATATAATTTAAAACTATTTGCATGCATTTATATGTTTATATGTAATATTATGCAATAATAAAGCAATCTGCAGCATTAATTTTTTATTTATTGCATTTTTTAATTTTTTAATTTTTGGTTACGAATACCTCTTCACATATTATATTCTCCTAGTAAAGAGTACGAATTTCAACATTTTCGTTTCGAAAATTTAGTGGTTTTTTTTTATTTTCGTTTTTTTGGGTTTATTTTCCTCAAGTTACATTCATTTATATTTTTATATGTAATATTATGCAATAATAAAGCAATCTGCGGCATTAATTTTTTATTTATTGCATTTTTTAGTTTTTTAATTTTTGACTACGAATACCTCTTCAAACATTATATTCTCCTAATGCAGAGGAAGAATTTCAACACTTTCGGAGCGAAAATTTAGTGGTTTTTTTTTATTTTCGGTTTTTTGGGTTTATTTTCCTCTATTTACATACATTTGTATTTTTATATGTAATCTTGTGCAATAATAAAGCAATCCGCAGCATTAATTTTTTATTTATTGTATTTTTTAGTTTTTTAATTTTTGGTTACGAATACCTCTTCACACATTATATTCTCCTAGTACAGAGGAAGAATTTTAAAATTTTCGGAGCGAAAATTTCATGTGTTTTTTTATTTTGCTTTTTTCAAGATAATTTACAACTATTTGCATGCATTTATATGTTTATATGTAATCTTATGCAATAATAAAGCAATCTGCAGCATTAATTTTTTATTTATTGCATTTTTTAATTTTTTAATTTTTGGTTACGAATACCTCTTCACATATTATATTCTCCTAGTAAAGAGTACGAATTTCAACATTTTCGTTTCGAAAATTTAGTGGTTTTTTTTTATTTTCGTTTTTTTGGGTTTATTTTCCTCAAGTTACATTCATTTATATTTTTATATGTAATATTATGCAATAATAAAGCAATCTGCAGCATTAATTTTTTATTTATTGCATTTTTTAGTTTTTTGATTTTTGACTACGAATACCTCTTCAAACATTATGTTCTCCTAATGCAGAGGAAGAATTTCAACACTTTCGGAGCGAAAATTTAGTGGTTTTTTTTTATTTTCGGTTTTTTGGGTTTATTTTCCTCTATTTACATACATTTGTATTTTTATATGTAATCTTGTGCAATAATAAAGCAATCCGCAGCATTAATATTTTATTTATTGTATTTTTTAGTTTTTTAATTTTTGGTTACGAATACCTCTTCACACATTATATTCTCCTAGTACAGAGGAAGAATTTTAAAATTTTCGGAGCGAAAATTTCATGTGTTTTTTTATTTTGCTTTTTTCAAGATAATTTACAACTATTTGCATGCATTTATATGTTTATATGTAATCTTATGCAATAATAAAGCAATCTGCAGCATTAATTTTTTATTTATTGCATTTTTTAATTTTTTAATTTTTGGTTACGAATACCTCTTCACATATTATATTCTCCTAGTAAAGAGTACGAATTTCAACATTTTCGTTTCGAAAATTTAGTGGTTTTTTTTTATTTTCGTTTTTTTGGGTTTATTTTCCTCAAGTTACATGCATTTATATTTTTATATGTAATATTATGCAATAATAAAGCAATCTGCGGCATTAATTTTTTATTTATCGCATTTTTTAGTTTTTTGATTTTTGACTACGAATACCTCTTCAAACATTATGTTCTCCTAATGCAGAGGAAGAATTTCAACACTTTCGGAGCGAAAATTTAGTGGTTTTTTTTTATTTTCGTTTTTTTGGGTTTATTTTCCTCAAGTTACATGCATTTATATTTTTATATGTAATATTATGCAATAATAAAGCAATCTGCGGCATTAATTTTTTATTTATTCCATTTTTTAGTTTTTTGATTTTTGACTACGAATACCTCTTCAAAAATTATGTTCTCCTAATGCAGAGGAAGAATTTCAACACTTTCGGAGCGAAAATTTAGTGGTTTTTTTTTATTTTCGGTTTTTTGGGTTTATTTTCCTCTATTTACATACATTTGTATTTTTATATGTAATCTTGTGCAATAATAAAGCAATCCGCAGCATTAATTTTTTATGTATTGTATTTTTTAGTTTTTTAATTTTTGGTTACGAATACCTCTTCACACATTATATTCTCCTAGTACAGAGGAAGAATTTTAAAATTTTCGGAGCGAAAATTTCATGTGTTTTTTTATTTTGCTTTTTTCAAGATAATTTACAACTATTTGCATGCATTTATATGTTTATATGTAATATTATGCAATAATAAAGCAATCTGCAGCATTAATTTTTTATTTATTGCATTTTTTAATTTTTTAATTTTTGGTTACGAATACCTCTTCACATATTATATTCTCCTAGTAAAGAGTACGAATTTCAACATTTTCGTTTCGAAAATTTAGTGGTTTTTTTTTATTTTCGTTTTTTTGGGTTTATTTTCCTCAAGTTACATTCATTTATATTTTTATATGTAATATTATGCAATAATAAAGCAATCTGCGGCATTAATTTTTTATTTATTGCATTTTTTAGTTTTTTAATTTTTGACTACGAATACCTCTTCAAACATTATATTCTCCTAATGCAGAGGAAGAATTTCAACACTTTCGGAGCGAAAATTTAGTGGTTTTTTTTTATTTTCGGTTTTTTGGGTTTATTTTCCTCTATTTACATACATTTGTATTTTTATATGTAATCTTGTGCAATAATAAAGCAAACCGCACCATTAATTTTTTATTTATTGTATTTTTTAGTTTTTTAATTTTTGGTTACGAATACCTCTTCACACATTATATTCTCCTAGTACAGAGGAAGAATTTTAAAATTTTCGGAGCGAAAATTTCATGTGTTTTTTTATTTTGCTTTTTTCAAGATAATTTACAACTATTTGCATGCATTTATATGTTTATATGTAATCTTATGCAATAATAAAGCAATCTGCAGCATTAATTTTTTATTTATTGCATTTTTTAATTTTTTAATTTTTGGTTACGAATACCTCTTCACATATTATATTCTCCTAGTAAAGAGTACGAATTTCAACATTTTCGTTTCGAAAATTTAGTGGTTTTTTTTTATTTTAGTTTTTTTTGTTTTATTTTACTCAATTTACATTCATTTATATTTTTATATGTAATATTATGCAATAATAAAGCAATCTGCTGCATTAATTTTTTATTTATTGCATTTTTTAGTTTTTTGATTTTTGACTACGAATACCTCTTCAAACATTATGTTCTCCTAATGCAGAGGAAGAATTTCAACACTTTCGGAGCGAAAATTTAGTGGTTTTTTTTTATTTTCGGTTTTTTGGGTTTATTTTCCTCTATTTACATACATTTGTATTTTTATATGTAATCTTGTGCAATAATAAAGCAATCCGCAGCATTAATATTTTATTTATTGTATTTTTTAGTTTTTTAATTTTTGGTTACGAATACCTCTTCACACATTATATTCTCCTAGTACAGAGGAAGAATTTTAAAATTTTCGGAGCGAAAATTTCATGTGTTTTTTTATTTTGCTTTTTTCAAGATAATTTACAACTATTTGCATGCATTTATATGTTTATATGTAATCTTATGCAATAATAAAGCAATCTGCAGCATTAATTTTTTTATTTATTGCATTTTTTAATTTTTTAATTTTTGGTTACGAATACCTCTTCACATATTATATTCTCCTAGTAAAGAGTACGAATTTCAACATTTTCGTTTCGAAAATTTAGTGGTTTTTTTTTATTTTCGTTTTTTTGGGTTTATTTTCCTCAAGTTACATGCATTTATATTTTTATATGTAATATTATGCAATAATAAAGCAATCTGCGGCATTAATTTCTTATTTATTGCATTTTTTAGTTTTTTAATTTTTGACTACGAATACCTCTTCAAACATTATGTTCTCCTAATGCAGAGGAAGAATTTCAACACTTTCGGAGCGAAAATTTAGTGGTTTTTTTTTATTTTCGGTTTTTTGGGTTTATTTTCCTCTATTTACATACATTTGTATTTTTATATGTAATCTTGTGCAATAATAAAGCAATCCGCAGCATTAATTTTTTATTTATTGCATTTTTTAATTTTTTAATTTTTGGTTACGAATACCTCTTCACATATTATATTCTCCTAGTGAAGAGTACGAAATTCAACACTTTCGTTTCGAAAATTTAGTTGTTTTTTTTTATTTTCGTTTTTTTGGGTTTATTTTCCTCAAGTTACATGCATTTATATTTTTATATGTAATATTATGCAATAATAAAGCAATCTGCGGCATTAATTTTTTATTTATTGCATTTTTTAGTTTTTTAATTTTTGACTACGAATACCTCTTCAAACATTATATTCTCCTAATGCAGAGGAAGAATTTCAACACTTTCGGAGCGAAAATTTAGTGGTTTTTTTTTATTTTCGTTTTTTTGGGTTTATTTTCCTCAAGTTACATGCATTTATATTTTTATATGTAATATTATGCAATAATAAAGCAATCTGCGGCATTAATTTTTTATTTATTGCATTTTTTAGTTTTTTAATTTTTGACTACGAATACCTCTTCAAACATTATGTTCTCCTAATGCAGAGGAAGAATTTCAACACTTTCGGAGCGAAAATTTAGTGGTTTTTGTTTATTTTCGGTTTTTTGGGTTTATTTTCCTCTATTTACATACATTTGTATTTTTATATGTAATCTTGTGCAATAATAAAGCAATCCGCAGCATTAATTTTTTATGTATTGTATTTTCTAGTTTTTTAATTTTTGGTTACGAATACCTCTTCACACATTATATTCTCCTAGTACAGAGGAAGAATTTTAAAATTTTCGGAGCGAAAATTTCATGTGTTTTTTTATTTTGCTTTTTTCAAGATAATTTACAACTATTTGCATGCATTTATATGTTTATATGTAATATTATGCAATAATAAAGCAATCTGCAGCATTAATTTTTTATTTATTGCATTTTTTAATTTTTTAATTTTTGGTTACGAATACCTCTTCACATATTATATTCTCCTAGTAAAGAGTACGAATTTCAACATTTTCGTTTCGAAAATTTAGTGGTTTTTTTTTATTTTCGTTTTTTTGGGTTTATTTTCCTCAAGTTACATTCATTTATATTTTTATATGTAATATTATGCAATAATAAAGCAATCTGCGGCATTAATTTTTTATTTATTGCATTTTTTAGTTTTTTAATTTTTGACTACGAATACCTCTTCAAACATTATATTCTCCTAATGCAGAGGAAGAATTTCAACACTTTCGGAGCGAAAATTTAGTGGTTTTTTTTTATTTTCGGTTTTTTGGGTTTATTTTCCTCTATTTACATACATTTGTATTTTTATATGTAATCTTGTGCAATAATAAAGCAATCTGCGGCATTAATTTTTTATTTATTGCATTTTTTAGTTTTTTAATTTTTGACTACGAATACCTCTTCAAACATTATATTCTCCTAATGCAGAGGAAGAATTTCAACACTTTCGGAGCGAAAATTTAGTGGTTTTTTTTTATTTTCGTTTTTTTAGGTTTATTTTCCTCAATTTACATACATTTGTATTTTTATATGTAATCTTGTGCAATAATAAAGCAATCCGCAGCATTAATATTTTATTTATTGTATTTTTTAGTTTTTTAATTTTTGGTTACGAATACCTCTTCACACATTATATTCTCCTAGTACAGAGGAAGAATTTTAAAATTTTCGGAGCGAAAATTTCATGTGTTTTTTTATTTTGCTTTTTTTCAAGATAATTTACAACTATTTGCATGCATTTATATGTTTATATGTAATCTTATGCAATAATAAAGCAATCTGCAGCATTAATTTTTTATTTATTGCATTTTTTAATTTTTTAATTTTTGGTTACGAATACCTCTTCACATATTATATTCTCCTAGTAAAGAGTACGAATTTCAACATTTTCGTTTCGAAAATTTAGTGGTTTTTTTTTATTTTCGTTTTTTTGGGTTTATTTTCCTCAAGTTACATGCATTTATATTTTTATATGTAATATTAAGCAATAATAGACCAAACAGCGGCATTAATTTTTTATTAATTAAAATTTTTAGTTTTTTAATTTTTGACTACGAATACCTCTTCAAACATTATATTCTCCTAATGCAGAGGAAGAATTTCAACACTTTCGGAGCGAAAATTTAGTGGTTTTTTTTTATTTTCGTTTTTTTAGGTTTATTTTCCTCAATTTACATACATTTGTATTTTTATATGTAATCTTGTGCAATAATAAAGCAATCCGCAGCATTAATATTTTATTTATTGTATTTTTTAGTTTTTTAATTTTTGGTTACTAATACCTCTTCACACATTATATTCTCCTAGTACAGAGGAAGAATTTTAAAATTTTCGGAGCGAAAATTTCATGTGTTTTTTTATTTTGCTTTTTTCAAGATAATTTACAACTATTTGCATGCATTTATATGTTTATATGTAATCTTATGCAATAATAAAGCAATCTGCAGCATTAATTTTTTATTTATTGCATTTTTTAATTTTTTAATTTTTGGTTACGAATACCTCTTCACATATTATATTCTCCTAGTAAAGAGTACGAATTTCAACATTTTCGTTTCGAAAATTTAGTGGTTTTTTTTATTTTCGGTTTTTTGGGTTTATTTTCCTCTATTTACATACATTTGTATTTTTATATGTAATCTTGTGCAATAATAAAGCAATCCGCAGCATTAATTTTTTATTTATTGTATATTTTAGTTTTTTAATTTTTGGTTACGAATACCTCTTCACACATTATATTCTCCTAGTACAGAGGAAGAATTTTAAAATTTTCGGAGCGAAAATTTCATGTGTTTTTTTATTTTGCTTTTTTCAAGATAATTTACAACTATTTGCATGCATTTATATGTTTATATGTAATCTTATGCAATAATAAAGCAATCTGCAGCATTAATTTTTTATTTATTGTATTTTTTAGTTTTTTAATTTTTGGTTACGAATACCTCTTCACACATTATATTCTCCTAGTACAGAGGAAGAATTTCAACACTTTCGTTTCGAAAATTTAGTGGTTTTTTTTATTTTCGTTTTTTTAGGTTTATTTTCCTCAATTTACATACATTTGTATTTTTATATGTAATCTTGTGCAATAATAAAGCAATCCGCAGCATTAATATTTTATTTATTGTATTTTTTAGTTTTTTAATTTTTGGTTACGAATACCTCTTCACACATTATATTCTCCTAGTACAGAGGAAGAATTTTAAAATTTTCGGAGCGAAAATTTCATGTGTTTTTTTATTTTGCTTTTTTCAAGATAATTTACAACTATTTGCATGCATTTATATGTTTATATGTAATCTTATGCAATAATAAAGCAATCTGCAGCATTAATTTTTTATTTATTGCATTTTTTAATTTTTTAATTTTTGGTTACGAATACCTCTTCACATATTATATTCTCCTAGTAAAGAGTACGAATTTCAACATTTTCGTTTCGAAAATTTAGTGGTTTTTTTTTATTTTCGTTTTTTTGGGTTTATTTTCCTCAAGTTACATGCATTTATATTTTTATATGTAATATTATGCAATAATAAAGCAATCTGCGGCATTAATTTTTTATTTATTGCATTTTTTAGTTTTTTAATTTTTGACTACGAATACCTCTTCAAACATTATATTCTCCTAATGCAGAGGAAGAATTTCAACACTTTCGGAGCGAAAATTTAGTGGTTTTTTTTTATTTTCGTTTTTTTAGGTTTATTTTCCTCAATTTACATACATTTGTATTTTTATATGTAATCTTGTGCAATAATAAAGCAATCCGCAGCATTAATATTTTATTTATTGTATTTTTTAGTTTTTTAATTTTTGGTTACTAATACCTCTTCACACATTATATTCTCCTAGTACAGAGGAAGAATTTTAAAATTTTCGGAGCGAAAATTTCATGTGTTTTTTTTTTTTGCTTTTTTTCAAGATAATTTACAACTATTTGCATGCATTTATATGTTTATATGTAATCTTATGCAATAATAAAGCAATCTGCAGCATTAATTTTTTATTTATTGCATTTTTTAATTTTTTAATTTTTGGTTACGAATACCTCTTCACATATTATATTCTCCTAGTAAAGAGTACGAATTTCAACATTTTCGTTTCGAAAATTTAGTGGTTTTTTTTTATTTTCGGTTTTTTGGGTTTATTTTCCTCTATTTACATACATTTGTATTTTTATATGTAATCTTGTGCAATAATAAAGCAATCCGCAGCATTAATTTTTTATTTATTGTATTTTTTAGTTTTTTAATTTTTGGTTACGAATACCTCTTCACACATTATATTCTCCTAGTACAGAGGAAGAATTTTAAAATTTTCGGAGCGAAAATTTCATGTGTTTTTTTATTTTGCTTTTTTCAAGATAATTTACAACTATTTGCATGCATTTATATGTTTATATGTAATCTTATGCAATAATAAAGCAATCTGCAGCATTAATTTTTTATTTATTGCATTTTTTAGTTTTTTAATTTTTGGTTACGAATACCTCTTCACACATTATATTCTCCTAGTACAGAGGAAGAATTTCAACATTTTCGTTTCGAAAATTTAGTGGTTTTTTTTTATTTTCGGTTTTTTGGGTTTATTTTCCTCTATTTACATACATTTGTATTTTTATATGTAATCTTGTTCAATAATAAATCAATACGCAGCATTAATATTTTATAAAATGTATTTTTTATTTTTTTAATTTTTGGTTACGAATACCTCTTCAAACATTATATTCTCCTAATGCAGAGGAAGAATTTCAACACTTTCGGAGCGAAAATTTAGTGGTTTTTTTTTATTTTCGTTTTTTTAGGTTTATTTTCCTCAATTTACATACATTTGTATTTTTATATGTAATCTTGTGCAATAATAAAGCAATCCGCAGCATTAATTTTTTATTTATTGCATTTTTTAATTTTTTAATTTTTGGTTACGAATACCTCTTCAAACATTATATTCTCCTAATGCAGAGGAAGAATTTCAACACTTTCGTTTCGAAAATTTAGTGGTTTTTTTTTATTTTCGTTTTTTTGGGTTTATTTTCCTCAAGTTACATGCATTTATATTTTTATATGTAATATTATGCAATAATAAAGCAATCTGCGGCATTAATTTTTTATTTATTGCATTTTTTAGTTTTTGATTTTTGACTACGAATACCTCTTCAAACATTATGTTCTCCTAATGCAGAGGAAGAATTTCAACACTTTCGGAGCGAAAATTTAGTGGTTTTTTTTTATTTTCGGTTTTTTGGGTTTATTTTCCTCTATTTACATACATTTGTATTTTTATATGTAATCTTGTGCAATAATAAAGCAATCCGCAGCATTAATTTTTTATTTATTGCATTTTTTAATTTTTTAATTTTTGGTTACGAATACCTCTTCACATATTATATTCTCCTAGTAAAGAGTACGAATTTCAACATTTTCGTTTCGAAAATTTAGTGGTTTTTTTTATTTTCGTTTTTTTGGGTTTATTTTCCTCAAGTTACATGCATTTATATTTTTATATGTAATATTATGCAATAATAAAGCAATCTGAAGTATTAATTATTTATTTATTGCATTTTTTAGTTTTTTAATTTTTGACTACGAATACCTCTTCAAACATTATATTCTCCTAATGCAGAGGAAGAATTTCAACACTTTCGGAGCGAAAATTTAGTGGTTTTTTTTTATTTTCGGTTTTTTGGGTTTATTTTCCTCTATTTACATACATTTGTATTTTTATATGTAATCTTGTGCAATAATAAAGCAATCCGCAGCATTAATTTTTTATTTATTGTATTTTTTAGTTTTTTAATTTTTGGTTACGAATACCTCTTCACACATTATATTCTCCTAGTACAGAAGAAGAATTTTAAAATTTTCGGAGCGAAAATTTCATGTGTTTTTTTATTTTTGATTTTTTCTAGATAATTTACAACTATTTGCGTGCATTTATATGTTTATATGTAATCTTATGCAATAATAAAGCAATCTGCAGCATTAATTTTTTATTTATTGCATTTTTTAATTTTTTAATTTTTGGTTACGAATACCTCTTCACATATTATATTCTCCTAGTACAGAGGAAGAATTTTAAAATTTTCGGAGCGAAAATTTCATGTGTTTTTTATTTTGCTTTTTTCAAGATAATTTACAACTATTTGCATGCATTTATATGTTTATATGTAATCTTATGCAATAATAAAGCAATCTGCAGCATTAATTTTTTATTTATTGCATTTTTTAATTTTTTAATTTTTGGTTACGAATACCTCTTCACATATTATATTCTCCTAGTAAAGAGTACGAAATTCAACATTTTCGTTTCGAAAATTTAGTGGTTTTTTTTTATTTTCGTTTTTTTGGGTTTATTTTCCTCAAGTTACATGCACTTATATTTTTATATGTAATATTATGCAATAATAAAGCAATCTGCGGCATTAATTTTTTATTTATTGCATTTTTTAGTTTTTTAATTTTTGACTACGAATACCTCTTCAAACATTATATTCTCCTAATGCAGAGGAAGAATTTCAACACTTTCGGAGCGAAAATTTAGTGGTTTTTTTTTATTTTCGGTTTTTTGGGTTTATTTTCCTCTATTTACATACATTTGTATTTTTATATGTAATCTTGTGCAATAATAAAGCAATCCGCAGCATTAATATTTTATTTATTGTATTTTTTAGTTTTTTAATTTTTGGTTACGAATACCTCTTCACACATTATATTCTCCTAGTACAGAGGAAGAATTTTAAAATTTTCGGAGCGAAAATATCATGTGTTTTTTTATTTTGATTTTTCAAGATAATTTACAACTATTTGCATGCATTTATATGTTTATATGTAATCTTATGCAATAATAAAGCAATCTGCAGCATTAATTTTTTATTTATTGCATTTTTTAATTTTTTAATTTTTGGTTACGAATACCTCTTCACATATTATATTCTCCTAGTAAAGAGTACGAATTTCAACATTTTCGTTTCGAAAATTTAGTGGTTTTTTTTTATTTTCGTTTTTTTGGGTTTATTTTCCTCAAGTTACATGCATTTATATTTTTATATGTAATATTATGCAATAATAAAGCAATCTGCGGCATTAATTTTTTATTTATTGCATTTTTTAGTTTTTTAATTTTTGACTACGAATACCTCTTCAAACATTATATTCTCCTAATGCAGAGGAAGAATTTCAACACTTTCGTTTCGAAAATTTAGTGATTTTTTTTTATTTTCGTTTTTTTGGGTTTATTTTCCTCAAGTTACATGCATTTATATTTTTATATGTAATATTATGCAATAATAAAGCAATCTGCGGCATTAATTTTTTATTTATTGCATTTTTTAGTTTTTTAAATTTTGGACTACGAATACCTCTTCAAACATTATGTTCTCCTAATGCAGAGGAAGAATTTCAACACTTTCGGAGCGAAAATTTAGTGGTTTTTTTTTATTTTCGGTTTTTTGGGTTTATTTTCCTCAAGTTACATGCATTTATATTTTTATATGTAATATTATGCAATAATAAAGCAATCTGCGGCATTAATTTTTTATTTATTGCATTTTTTAGTTTTTTAATTTTTGACTACGAATACCTCTTCAAACATTATATTCTCCTAATGCAGAGGAAGAATTTCAACACTTTCGGAGCGAAAATTTAGTGGTTTTTTTTTATTTTCGGTTTTTTGGGTTTATTTTCCTCTATTTACATACATTTGTATTTTTATATGTAATCTTGTGCAATAATAAAGCAATCCGCAGCATTAATTTTTTATGTATTGTATTTTTTAGTTTTTTAATTTTTGGTTACGAATACCTCTTCACACATTATATTCTCCTAGTACAGAGGAAGAATTTTAAAATTTTCGGAGCGAAAATTTCATGTGTTTTTTTATTTTGCTTTTTTCAAGATAATTTACAACTATTTGCATGCATTTATATGTTTATATGTAATCTTATGCAATAATAAAGCAATCTGCAGCATTAATTTTTTATTTATTGCATTTTTTAATTTTTGGTTACGAATACCTCTTCACATATTATATTCTCCTAGTAAAGAGTACGAATTTCAACATTTTCGTTTCGAAAATTTAGTGGTTTTTTTTTATTTTCGTTTTTTTGGGGTTTATTTTCCTCAAGTTACATGCATTTATATTTTTATATGTAATATTATGCAATAATAAAGCAATCTGCGGCATTAATTTTTTATTTATTGCATTTTTTAGTTTTTTGATTTTTGACTACGAATACCTCTTCAAACATTATGTTCTCCTAATGCAGAGGAAGAATTTCAACACTTTCGGAGCGAAAATTTAGTGGTTTTTTTTTATTTTCGGTTTTTTGGGTTTATTTTCCTCTATTTACATACATTTGTATTTTTATATGTAATCTTGTGCAATAATAAAGCAATCCGCAGCATTAATTTTTTATGTATTGTATTTTTTAGTTTTTTAATTTTTGGTTACGAATACCTCTACACACATTATATTCTCCTAGTACAGAGTAAGAATTTTAAAATTTTCGGAGCGAAAATTTCATGTGTTTTTTTATTTTGCTTTTTTCAAGATAATTTACAACTATTTGCATGCATTTATATGTTTATATGTAATCTTATGCAATAATAAAGCAATCTGCAGCATTAATTTTTTATTTATTGCATTTTTTAATTTTTTAATTTTTGGTTACGAATACCTCTTCACATATTATATTCTCCTAGTAAAGAGTACGAGTTTCAACATTTTCGTTTCGAAAATTTAGTGGTTTTTTTTTATTTTCGTTTTTTTGGGATTACTTTACTCAAGTTACATTCATTTATATTTTTATATGTAATATTATGCAATAATAAAGCAATCTGCGGCATTAATTTTTTATTTATTGCATTTTTTAGTTTTTTAATTTTTGACTACGAATACCTCTTCAAACATTATATTCTCCTAATGCAGAGGAAGAATTTCAACACTTTCGGAGCGAAAATTTAGTGGTTTTTTTTTATTTTCCTTTTTTTTAGGTTTATTTTCCTCAATTTACATACATTTGTATTTTTATATGTAATCTTGTGCAATAATAAAGCAATCCGCAGCATTAATATTTTATTTATTGTATTTTTTAGTTTTTTAATTTTTGGTTACGAATACCTCTTCACACATTATATTCTCCTGATCCAGAGGAAGAATTTTAAAATTTTCGGAGCGAAAATTTCATGTGTTTTTTATTTTGCTTTTTTCAAGATAATTTACAACTATTTGCATGCATTTATATGTTTATATGTAATCTTATGCAATAATAAAGCAATCTGCAGCATTAATTTTTTATTTATTGCATTTTTTAATTTTTTAATTTTTGGTTACGAATACCTCTTCACATATTATATTCTCCTAGTAAAGAGTACGAATTTCAACATTTTCGTTTCGAAAATTTAGTGGTTTTTTTTTATTTTCGTTTTTTTGGGTTTATTTTCCTCAAGTTACATGCATTTATATTTTTATATGTAATATTATGCAATAATAAAGCAATCTGCGGCATTAATTTTTTATTTATTGCATTTTTTAGTTTTTTTTTAATTTTTGACTACGAATACCTCTTCAAACATTATATTCTCCTAATGCAGAGGAAGAATTTCAACACTTTCGGAGCGAAAATTTAGTGGTTTTTTTTTTATTTTCGTTTTTTTAGGTTTATTTTCCTCAATTTACATACATTTGTATTTTTATATGTAATCTTGTGCAATAATAAAGCAATCCGCAGCATTAATATTTTATTCATTGTATTTTTTAGTTTTTTAATTTTTGGTTACGAATACCTCTTCACACATTATATTCTCCTAGTACAGAGGAAGAATTTTTAAAATTTTCGGAGCGAAAATTTCATGTGTTTTTTTATTTTGCTTTTTTCAAGATAATTTACAACTATTTGCATGCATTTATATGTTTATATGTAATCTTATGCAATAATAAAGCAATCTGCAGCATTAATTTTTTATTTATTGCATTTTTTAATTTTTTAATTTTTGGTTACGAATACCTCTTCACATATTATATTCTCCTAGTAAAGAGTACGAATTTCAACATTTTCGTTTCGAAAATTTAGTGGTTTTTTTTTATTTTCGTTTTTTTGGGTTTATTTTCCTCAAGTTACATTCATTTATATTTTTATATGTAATATTATGCAATAATAAAGCAATCAGAGGCATTAATTTTTTATTTATTGCATTTTTTAGTTTTTTTAATTTTTGTTTACGAATACCTCTTCAAACATTATATTCTCCTAATGCAGAGGAAGAATTTCAACACTTTCGGAGCGAAAATTCAGTGGTTTTTTTTTATTTTCGTTTTTTTAGGTTTATTTTCCTCAATTTACATACATTTGTATTTTTATATGTAATCGTGTGCAATAATAAAGCAATCCGCAGCATTAATATTTTATTTATTGTATTTTTAGTTTTTTAATTTTTGGTTACGAATACCTCTTCACACATTATATTCTCCTAGTACAGAGGAAGAATTTTAAAATTTTCGGAGCGAAAATTTCATGTGTTTTTTTATTTTGCTTTTTTCAAGATAATTTACAACTATTTGCATGCATTTATATGTTTATATGTAATCTTATGCAATAATAAAGCAATCTGCAGCATTAATTTTTTATTTATTGCATTTTTTAATTTTTTAATTTTTTGTTACGAATACCTCTTCACATATTATATTCTCCTAGTAAAGAGTACGAATTTCAACATTGTCGTTTCGAAAATTTAGTGGTTTTTTTTTATTTTCGTTTTTTTGGGTTTATTTT